>VRLP01000365.1:0-240553 GCA_009660295.1 Lophius piscatorius
ATTACAGGCCCATTTCCAAACTCCCATTCCTCTCCAAAGTTCTGGAAAAAGTAGTTGCTGCCCACCTCCAGGACCACCTCAAATACAACAACCTCTTTGAAACGTTTCAGTCTGGTTTCCGCTCCGCCCACAGCACAGAAACAGCTCTGCTTAGAGTCACAAATGACCTACGGATGGCAGCAGATGCTGGTTCACCTTCCCTCCTGATTCTCCTTGATTTGTCTGCTGCCTTCGACACAGTTGACCATGGAATACTTCTACACCGCCTACATCACACCATTGGACTCACTGCCACCGCCCTAAACTGGTTTCAATCCTACTTCACCGACAAGAACAGAATACATTTCCCTTGGAAGTTCAAGGTCCCGGACACACAGCGTCACCTGTGGGGTCCCCCAGGGATCAGTCCTTGGCCCCATTCTCTTCATACTGTACATGTTCCCCCATGGCCATGTCATCAGTCGATATGGACTCTCATTCCATTGCTACACTGATGACACGCAGATCTACATAAAAACTGAAACATGTTCCTCCGCAGCTTCTCCATCCTCATCGTCATCATCATCTCCCCTGTCAACTCTCTGCGCTTGTCTGGAGGAGATAAAGGTGTGGATGAAAAACAACTTTCTCCAGTTGAACAGCTCCAAAACCGAAGCAATTTCAATTAGCACCTCATATCAGACCCAGTCTTCCTCCATAACCAGCATTACTTTCTTTCGTCACGACATTCCCCTCTCTTCATCAGTCACCAACCTCGGCGTAAGATTCAACCCTCAACTCACTTTTGAATCCCACATCAAACACATCTGCAAGATTTCCTTTCAACATCTCAGAAATATTTCCAAAATCCATTATTCACTCTCCTTAAGTGATGGTGAAAAGCTGGTCCACGTGTTTTTCTCCTCCAGACTGGATTAATGTAACGCACTTCTCATCGGGATCCCTGGTAAAAGTCTTCAAAGACTTCAGTATGTCCAAAACAGTGCTGCAAGGATCCTGATGTCGGTTCGTAAACACGAACACATCACCCCCGTTCTTCATTCCCTTCATTGGCTTCCAGTCTCCACAAGGATTGATTATAAGATCTCTCTCCTCACTCACCAGTGTATCCATGGTAACGCACCCCCCTACCTAAAAGAACTACTCACCCCACTGACCTCAACACGATCCCTCCGTTCTACCCACTCATACCGACTCCTCCTTCCCCGGACTAAGCTCAGCACCATGGGTAATCGGGCCTTCTGTTCTGCTGCCCCTCATCTGTGGAATGCCCTCCCTGACCATCTGAGGGATCCACAGACGACTCAGACATTTAAAAAAGGACTTTCATTTTTAGCAGAACCTATAACTTTTAATTAACTTTGCTTCTTTTTGTTCATATTTTCATATAATTATTATTATATTTTTTATTGATGCTTTTATCTGCTTTTACCTTGTAGCACTTTGAGATTTGATCCAAATGTAAAATGCGTTATAAATTAAATGTATTATTATTATTATTATTATTATTATTATTATAATATCACCTCTAGAATATGCCAAAATCTGCCTCTGGGTAGAATTTCATGCAAATCTGTCCCGTAGTTTTTCCTTAATCCTGCTCACAAACAAACAAACAGACAAACAAACAGACAAACAAACGAACAGCCAAATGAATGCACAGTAGTGAAAACATAGTAATAGAGCTCCACATTTTTACAAATTGTAAAAATTGTAATGTGATCCAGACCCAGATAATGATTTCATAATATCACAGACTTTTCAGGGGTATAAATATGAGATGTAACTGTGGATGAAGTTTTTTTTTCCAGTGCTAACCAGCAGGAAATTAATTCAGGTCTAGTGTATTCTTCCACTAGTTATCCCTATGAAATTCACTAATCTTTGTTTCTGGACTACATTTCTGTGCATTAGATAAAAAATAGATGGTGGTGGTTGTTCAGTGTGTTTAGAGCACAAAGAAATCATAGAAATTATATTTTCATGCCTCTCTTCAATTAATGTTTTAAACGTTCATCATTTTATTACCGAGTTGAGAACCAACATTCCAGAACTCCTGAGGGTTGTAGTTGGTTGAAGACGTCCTCGAGCCTGCTGGATAAATCCTGCTGAGGAACTTCTGGTTATGCTGAACAAAATCTGCACCTGGGTAAGATGACACACGATGTTCACCGTCAAATGTCTGCTCCGACCAAAGCTCATGACTGAGAAAGTCAATTCAGACTTCACATATATATCATTCTTCAATCCTGGACATTGTGGACAAACCATCTCTTCAGTCATCATAGCTATGATTCAGCATTAAGGTTGATCCAAAACAAAATTTTATAGCCATTGTGACAAATTCTTGACATGTATGGCACCGATATCAGCTATGCTAATCCATTGTCATCCCCTCCTCAGGGTTGGGCCGTGGCAGCGGCAGGGATCCCAGGTTGATGATAGCAATAATGGTAATATAACATTTAACAATAGCTTATGGGAAAATACTATACAATAATAATAATAATAATAATTGTAATCATCATCATATTGTAATGAGTGGACAACGAGCAGGTCCACAAGAGCAGATGCCGTCACCAACCACGTGACCTTGCAGGATGATAAAGCAAAGAGACTCCACGGAAGAAGTCAAGTTAGTAACATGGTCATAGAGGACGGTTTTAAGCTTACTCTTAAATGTAGAGAAGGTTTCTTCCCCCCAAACCCAGACTGGGAGATGGTTCTACTTTAGAGATACCTGATAACTGAAGTCTCTGGCTCCCATTCTACTTCTGGATACTTAAGGGGCTATAAGTAACCCTGCATTCTGGGAGAGCCCATTGGGCTTTGTACGTTAGAAGAAGGATTTTGAATTCGATTCTAGATTTTACCTGGAGCCAATGCAGGTAAGCCAATATAGGAGAGATATGTTCCCTTAACCGGGTTCTGGTCAGCATACATGCAGCAGCATTTTGGATCAGCTGGAGGGGCTTCAGATACTTATTGGGACTACCTGCTAGTAGGGCATTGCAGTAACCCAGCCTGGAAGTAACAAATGCATGAACTAACGTTTCTGCATCTTTGTGTGACAGAATGTGCCGTATTTTAGAAATATTACTTAGATGATAAAAGGCAGTCCTAGAAAGGAGGCCAAGGTCATACCATCCAGAGTAGATATATTATCAGATAAATTATTTCTAAGGTGCTTGGGTCCCTGTACAATAACTTCAGTTTTATCTGAATTTAATAATAAAAAATTAAAGTTGTAGGTCATCCAGTTCTAAATATCTTTGAGACACGCTTCTTATTTGGATAAGTGATTAGATTCACCTGGCTTCATTGATAAGTAAAAGTGTGTGTCATCGGCATAACAGTGAAAGTTTATGGAATGTTTCCTGATAATGTTGCCTGAAGCAGCCTTTCTCAACCTCGGGGTCCCGACCCCCACTGGGGTCGCATGATCATTTCTGGGGGTCTCCGGATGACTGTGGAAAAAATATGAATTTACATAATAAATATTAAAATACATGATCTGTTCCAGTTCAAGACTTCAGGAGGTCAGCAGGAACTGTCTCAAGGTGAAAGCCTGACTTTTTGAATTATGGATGTAAATGCAAGACCAAAAACAATATTGAATACCCACTGTGTGTTATTTTCTCTGAAGATCTGGCACAGGAGAGCTTGAAACCAGTAAAACTTAAGAGACATTTAGAGTCAAAAGACAGCACCTACATTGATAAGCTGATACAGTTTTTTCTACGTAAGCAAGAACTAAGAAGCCGAAAAAGAGTGGTGAGTGAATATGCCACAGCCCCTACTAAGGCCCTGGCAGCCTCATATGAAGTGGCATATCTGGTGGCTCAATCGATAAATGCCCACACGATTGCTGAGCCCCTCATCCGTCCAGCCGCAGTAGCAATGACAAGAGCAATGCATGTGGAAAAAATATCCAACATTCCTTTGAACATCCCCCTTTCAAATGACACTGGGACGCCGCATGCAGGACATGGCAAATTACATCAAAGATCAGCTTACTTGACAGAGTGAGGAAAAGCGGAAGATTTTCTCTGCAAATTGACGAGTGCACAGATGTTTTCAGGTGATGCGCAGCTGCTGGCCTTTGTAAGACACAGCTCCGAGGGGAAAATGCATGAGGATTTGTTGTTTTGCTCATCGATGGAAGGAACAAGCACAGGACGGGAAATTTTCAACAAGCTTGACAGTGAACTGCAAAAAGAGGGACTAACATTGGAAAGCTGTGTATCTGTGTGCACAGGTGGAGCTGGAGCTGTGCAGGGAACAAGAAAAGGCTTGAAAGCCTACGTGTTGGAGGTAGAGCCCCATGTGAAATCTTTGCACTGCATAATCCACAGGGAAGCATCCGCTAGCAGCTGTCTGGAGCCAGAGCCTTGGGATGTTCTCCAAGCATCAGTTAGGCTTCTGAACTTTATTAAATCCCAGCCAGTGCAAAGCAGACTCTTTGCCACACTCTGTCATGAAATGGGATCGGATCACGAAGCACGTCTTTTTCACACAGAGGTCAGGTGGCTTTCTCGGTGTAAAGTCTTGAGGAGACGGTTTGAACTGCGTGAAGAGGTACGCATATTTTGATCAGACTGTGGTTCTCCCCTCGCTAAAAAATCAGACTGACCCAAAGTGGGTTGCAGGCCTCGCATATTTAGCCGCACAAACTGAACAGCTTAAACTTGTCCCTTCAAGGCCCAAACACAAATGTCTTTCTTCTTTCTGATAAGATCACAGAAATTAAAAGAAAATTGGAGCGGTAGGCCGTGCGAGTGGAAGAGGGCAGTGTTGAAATGTTCCCTGAGTTCGATGACTATGTGGACAGTTACGACATAACCATTCAAACAATGAAAGGAGTTATTGCCACTCACCTCAGGAGCCTGCTTGAGTGTTTCAATAAGTACTTCCCAACTGCTTTGTTCAAACAAGCAGGCCCAGCCATCCCACTAAGTAGAATAGCTATTGGGTCGTCTTTGCCAAAAAAAAGACGTAAAATTGAGGTTGACAAAAAGTAAACACCTCCGCTTTCACAGGGAAACCGGCCGAATGAGGTGATTTAAACTGAAAGATTTAAAAGAGAACAAAAAGTTAAACGATTTGAAAGACCAAAATGGTTATGAATCGTTCTTTTTTATGGTAACAAGCTTTCAGCAACGTAAATGTTAAAAATGAAACGTGGGCTTTTTATTTTTCTCCTGTTTTTCCTGTTTCGTCAAATCATAAATTAATATGTTTTGATTGTTGTTTTTTTATTTTAAAAAACAACACATATAACAAAGGTTGAGTTATTTGCTTTCTGTTTTCTGTATTTCAATAAATCCAAAAACGCTTTGCCAAAATTAAATTAGGTGTTTTGTCTTTGGGCAAAATTGGTCTCTTTACGTGGCTAAAGTGTGATATATGTAGTGCTTAATTTGCAAATCAGAAGGTTACAAATAGTATATCGGTCCGACGTGTCAGCGATAGAAAAGGGCACGGACGCTATTAAGCTATTAAAATTACAAATTTAAACAAAATTTCATGAAAAGACAAATACCTATTGAGATGTCTGTACATTTATTCATCATATACCCAGAAATATCGCTCAAAATCCTGAGTGGAAGCTTGTCCACAGAGGCAAAGCTGCAGCAGTTCTCTTTTATCCAAAACTGTTTCTCTCTCACACTTGTTGACTATCACTTCACTTAGTTGTTTTTTTTCCGCTATCTTTTGATTCCTACGATCAGAGGCCAGAGTTTTATTTACAACAATTAAAGGGAGAAGAATTAGAAACAAAGTGAATTTCTCAGTGGGTCTTTCAGTCTATCTGCTCCGCTTTTGCTTTCAGCAACCAGCGGACAACTGTGTCCATCCATACTGGGATGGTGGAGGGAAGGGAGAGCGAGCGCACGCGGTGGTGGTTGGGGGGCCGCTAACACCAACGAAGGTCATTTTTTCGGGTCGCGACTCAAAAGGGTTGAGAACCACTTGCCTAAAGGGAGCCAATAAAATGTGAATAAAGTTGGAAGATCCCTGGGGAACTCCATGGGTAACTGGAGTCGCTTTAGTGGAGTAAAAGATGAAAAAACAATCTTTGCATCTTTAGTCCAGCTGAAATTGCTTATGGTCCCTGCAACTCAACTCCAACTGGCTCTCTGTTTCTCTGAGAGCCAGTTGGCTCTCAGAGAAACGTGTCAAATAAATCTCTTTGTAATTTTCAGTCTAGTGTTGTTTTGAAATTGGATATCTGTAGCTTCTGTGCTTCATTCATAAGCACTATGTAATTAATCTGGTTGTGAAAAGGGAAGGATGAACGTTCCGCACCCCGGGTTTAATTCTACAAATTCTATATTATTACACAGTCAAAACTCCCTTCCAGCAGTTTCAGTTGAATCAGTGAAATTTTACCTGAGGTTTTGACCAGCTTCCGAGCTTTGTTCTCTCCCAGGGATGTGTTCTCACAGTTGTTCTGGTTGTCCTTGGAATGACTGAAGCTGATGAACTTGACAGACTTGGTGTATATGACCAGGTCAGATAAAGCCTCTGTCACTTCCACCTTCTTCCTCTACTCATTAGATTTAGAAAACACAAAACAAATAAAGTATTGCAACAAATAGCCGTAAATTAAAGCTTCATATTTTTGGCCCCATATCATACTGGATCAAGTGAACAGTGCTGTGAAAAAGAATTAGACCCTCACAAAATTAACATAAAACAAAGTCCCCCAGAGTAAATACAAAATGTATTAATTCAATATCTATAACTGCTGATTCTGTTCAGGGTCGTTGGAGCTGCAGCCTATGCCAGCTGACATTGAGCGAGAGGCAGTGTTAAATCATAATGTTGTTTAACAAGGATTAAAAAGTTTATCTAGATCATAAAAATCCAGTATGAAAATAATATTTCCTCCATGGATTTTAAAGCCAGTTGTTCCAAATTCAGCAGCAGCAACCAAACACCTTAAAGAACTGGAAATCAGTTTCTTGCATCACTCTTCTGTAGTTTTGGCCCACTCTTCTTTGCTGAATTGCTTCAGCGCAGCAACATCGGAGGGCTTGTGAGCATGTTCCACTATTTCCAGGACTCTTCTGCCTGCTGTATTTCTCTTGCATTACCCATGTACCCTTTGGCTTCAACTCACAGACGGATTCAGAAATTTTTGGTAGAGAGCAGAATCCATGTTTCCTTCAATTAAGGTAAGTCGTCCTGACCCTGAAGCAGCAAAGTATTCATACAGCATCACACTGTACTCCGTGTTTAACCGTAGCTATAATGCTGTGTCTTCCAAATAATTCAACGTATCGTTCATCATCTGTCCGTTGAATATTCTACCCAACATATCCTTGCCTTACCACTATCCAATGGATAAAATGTTTGCCACTTGACTTTGGAAGAGTTGAACCTTGACCTCTGATGTTCATTGAAGTGACATGGGCCTGCAGTTCCGGTGATCTCTCCTTTGGATTTTCTTGTGACCTTCTGAAGCGGTATCTCTGAGAAGGTCTCCTATTGTTCCACGTATTCCCCATTTGTAAATTACGTGTCTCATTTTGGATCTATGGCGTCCATGAGGCATTAAAAAAGCTTTCCTACCCGTTCCAGAGAGATACATTTTAATACACCCTCTTCCTCATATCTTAGGAAATTTCCTTTGATTTTAGCAGAGTAAGTAGCTGGTGAGACGGACGAGGCAACTTCATGTCTATAAAAAGTCTTTTAGGTTTAATAAGTAAATAAAAAAATTACAAAATTTACGTATTTACTTGCATTTACTTATTTTGCCTTTGTTAAATGGTAAATTTCGTTTGAGAATCTAACAGAGTTTAATGATAATTACACACAATAATAAAGGAAACCAGGAGGGGTCTAAATACTTTTTCACATCAATGTCCATTCAACTGTACCTGTATGGTATCTCTTTACACAAATGTACATATAACTTTTCTCGCTATTTCCATTCTTAAATCTAACTGACTTACTTTTGGCTTTGACCCTGTCTTTCTCAGAAACCAGAATTTTGCTTTGCCTTGATGATCTTCTTCATCCTCATCGTCGTCATCCTCCTCTATACTCGTCTCTCCCTCTTTCTTAACCATTCGCTTTTTATTTTTGATAAGGATTTTATACTTCAGGTCCTGGCATTGCCACAAAAACATAGTACAAATAATATATATGAATAAATGCAAATCAGTCAAACAATCTGTGTCCCCACATCCTGTGAGGAAAATACTAAAGCACCTACTGCTCACAAACTGCCCACACTCATATTTGTCAAGAGATGATATTCAAAGAGTCAGACAGTAGTCATATTTACATCACGGCGTTCACACAGCCATGTTTGATAGGATAAAAAAAACAGAAGCAACTGGTGTGCTGAATCACTCAATCATGGTTGGGTTGCTACAACATCACCATCCTTGCTCAAAAAGGGTTCCTTAAGCAGAGGAGAAGTAATATTTGGTGTATACACAGAAGATGCTTATCAAGGTGTATATAATTTGCAATGTGGAATTGAACCTATAAACACTATTACCCTGCCTCTGATTTTTTACTCAGGAGTTTGAACCATTTTTTCTGTGACTTACATTTGGGCTTGGGAGGTGTCCAGTGGTTAGGTGGTCCAAAGGATTTATCAGCAGCTTGTTCCCCAGTATAGAAATCAAGTGCTGAGCCATGACCTCCTGCTGCTGCTCGGAGCAATGGTTTTCTAACGACAGGATCACCGGGTAAGCAGAAACCTGTCAAGGAATAAACCCATAACATAGAACAAGTCAGTATTGAAGTCTTAGCCTTCTTATCAGAAAAAACTGGTTAAAGAATATGGCTTGTCCAAACCGTTTACCTCAAAGGCATGTTGCTCCACAGTGGCAATGACATCCTTAAAGAGTATTTTGGTGGTCAGGGTGTGACCATGGTAGACTACAGGCTCCATACGTGTCCCATCCCAGCAGTCAATCTCCAGACAGCGACAGCCCTTCCTAAGAGCACTGGGTGACACACAGGTGCATGCATACTGAATGATGGAAAGGCTATGATGAAGACTTCAATTGCATTAGAGGTTAAAAGTGAACAGTCAGAGAATAGACTATCAATACATGTTCATATTGTATCCATCCATCCTGTTGTGAGCAAAGTCAGCATATTGAAGGTTAGGCTGTAATATCCCCAGCCTGTGAGATTGTAGGCGTCTGAACAGAGTATCATTATTATGTTTTAAAGTCATTCAAGTTCCTCACAGAGAAGGTCTCTGCAGTCAGGCTGCAGCAGAAGAATAATCTTGACCTGGCGGAGGAGGTGAAGACTCTGAAGATGCACAAAGACCGGCAACTCGAATATCTAGAGAGCAGAGTCGAGGAATTGGAGCATTACAACAGGAGAAACAATGTGACTGTAACCGAGCTCCATATTAAACCCTGGTCATACGCCCAGGGCGTGGCCACTGACAACGGGGGAGAGGGGAGACCGGAGAGCTGGAGGCGAACTCGTTGGAACAACAGGTGGCTGCCTTCCTCCCCTCCTAGGGGATTGAATTGGAGTGCAACATCATCAAGGCTTGCCACAGGTTACCCCGAAGAAATACCACTGACATACCAGCAATGTCATCGTTCTGAGGTTCGTGAAGAGAAAACACAAAAGTGCTCTGTTTAAACAAGGAAGGAAAGTTAAAGAATCAAACGTCTACATAAATGAACATCTGACAAAGCCTTTATCAAACTTAACGGAACACTTAAACAGGCCAAAGTGTTGATAATCAGAAACATTGAGGAAAATGAAATAGACCCAGACAATAATTTCTTCTCTAATATCAATGACAATTGCTGCTACTAGCTCCCTAAAATGAGTCTCAGAGGCTTCTCGATAAGTCCACTGCACCAAGACAGAGCAGGACTAAACCACGTACGGTCTAAAAACCATTTAAAGATCCTCCTACTACAGTAGTCCTAGAGCTTTGAATTCTGCTGATCTCAATGTAATGCCAATGATACAAATGCCAAACCCAAATCCTCCTGATGTAGAAACTACCACTATGTGGGTCTAAAGACCCATGGACAGAAACCTAAGACTAAATCAGGCACATCCTTGTCAGAAATATATTTCAATGATGACTGTGAGGAAGAATATAGCGATGGCCTTTGTGGCCCATCTTATTCTGCTTCTGTGTTTTTCCGAGGACAATTCCGGGGGCGTGGACGTGGACGGGGACGGGGACGGGGAGGCTTCGGGAGACGACGGAGGCACCAGAGGGATGGAGGACAATATGGCTCCCTCTGTTACGTCTGTGGGTCAGACAATCACTGAGCCCGTGATTGTCCACAGAAGAAAGAAGGGAGAGATGGAGGAGGCTTGGCACCAACGACACAAGACAACGCGTGACTGACCGAAGATAGAGAAACTGAGACTGCAACCGAAAACCCCATATTCATGCAAACCACCACAAACCTCACCAACACTTACAGATGAGACTAACCTAGAAGGGTTGCACTTAGTAGCAATTGATGAGATGTTACTATTGGAAAAAAAACATGAAAAAATAACACTGTATGTAAATGGTCAAGATGTTACTTTCCTCTGTGATAGTGGAACATGTAAAACAGTAGTGACAGAAGCACAAGTTGTTCCAAATGTAGAATTTTCAAACCAAGGAATTAAAGTGAAATCAGCATCAGACCACGTGGAAGTTAAGTTCATGACAAAAGCTGTAACTATCACTGATCCAGAAACAAAAGAGCGAGTTAGCATGCCAATCTCAGTGTCATCTCAGTGAATGTCCTAGGGAGAGACGCTATGAAAAAAATGAAAATAGTCTTGGTCCCAAATAAGAGAAGCATCTGATCTATTCGATAGATAGAAAATGGTGCACTCATTGTTGAAGTTGTAGGACAACCAAACTATTAACCCATATTAACAACAGACATTATAAGAAATTAATGCCATTCACAAGATCCTATTGAAATGAATTGGACTGTGCAATGTGGTACACGCATGTGCCAGGACCGGATCCAAATTATGATAAAAAATATATAAAATAAAGTATGAGCTTCTAAAAACATGTATTTGAACGGTGAAGGATTCACTGGCGTTCAACAGTTTTCCAACTTTCCTATAAGTACAGGGATGCAGCCCCACGGATCTCTCTAGCCGCACCCACAAAGGAGGAAGGAACTCCCAGGCTTTGATTTTATCCAAAGGTAAAACAACCTACAATGAAAGACGTGACACATACTGCATAACATTACCTTCCTTAATAGAGTTCATCCTGCAATAAACAAAAATGTATGCAGCTGATCCATTCTAGCTTTGACAGCAGAAGAAGAACCTGTTCTGTCAGGAGTCCTAAAAGCATTATGGTAGCATGGCATGGTATGGTATGGTAGGTATGGCAACATCAGGTGTAGGCATAATGAAAGGAAGAAGAAATTATTCCTAAAGCAAATATAGGCCATATCAAAGACAATATCCACTAAAACCAGAAGCTGAAAAGGCATCAAACCAACATTTAAAGCATTAGTTGATAGTGGTGGAACTATTCCATGTATCGATTCTCCATGTGACACTCCAATATTTCCAGTGAAAAAGGCTCCACCCTCAGAATGATGGAGAATCTACTCAATCCAAGATTTGTAAGAAAGACAATACCTGTAAACAAAATGAAGAAGGCCTATGGGAGGGCCCAGATGGGAAATCTGTACAACCAAAATCACTATTTATATATGCTGTTATGATGATGAATGGAGTTACTCATGTCTCAACAGGGGGGATGGTACAACAGATAAACAGCATATTCATCACATACGGATTCACAAACTTATCGAAAAAATGTTGTTTGAGTTGTGAAATATGTGCACAACTTCCCCCAAAAGGAAATTTAAAACATACAAAACCCGGAAAATTTAAAGAACTAAAATATCCATCCCAACATATCATGGATTAGCATGGATTTTATTGAACTAACACCAAGTGAATGAAATAAATACTGTCTTGTCATTGTTGACGTGTTTTCCAGATGGGTTGAAGTATTTCCTACAAACACACCGGATGCAACAACACATGGAATGCAGACATCGCTGTGCCCCACCATCCACAGTCAGCAGGACTTGTGGAAAGAACAAATGGTGTAATTTAATGCAGCTCAGAAATGTAATCAGTCAGAAACATGAAAAAAGACAGATGTACTGTCTACCACTAGTACCCCAGAATATGCACATGTTATGTTCTTAAGTGTGAGAGGCATGTCGCCATTTGAGATATTATACGGCAGACCCGATTTACTGCCACCACTAAGCCAATTTAATAACAACAGAGAAGAGGCAGAAAGCACATTGTCAGACTTCATGCAGAAAATGTTGACCAATAAAAGAAACATATCGTCTGTGATGGTTCCAACTGCTGAAGTTCCTGAGGGAACAGCAGAGGTGATCACTTGTGGTCCCTTTTATAGTGGAGGTACAAGCCGGCATCATAACTATGAGAAATATTACCGTAAGGACCCGTGTGCATGGAAATATGTGTTGACTCAAACTGACACTGCTAACACAGGAGCTAAATTTACCATAACCAAAGTCATAAGGTTCAAATACTGCTAAAGTATCAATAACCAAGGTGGCCAAATCAGATACAGGAACTTATTGGTGCGGATTAGATCAGGAAAACGTAAGTTCCAACGAATGTTTCTTACTGTACAAACCAAAGTGGAACAAGTTGTGACATAACTAGTGACTCGGTCACAAAGACACCACAATAATTGACACAACAGAGGCATTATCTACAGAAGGCAGAATTGACGATCCCGCTGCCGCCTCAGAGGGCTCTAATTTACAGGCCAAATGTAGTGATAATGGTGAATGTGCACTATCCATTTGAAATAACCTGCTGTTGGATATGCCACATGTTATCTGCTAGAATATATGCTGCCCCGCTTTCTCACAAAGCCTTGACACCTGACCTGAAGGATGCGGCTGAAGATTACTGTACTATCCCATACCATAATAGCCAGTCTACTCTGTCGTGGGCATGTTAATCTGATTACCACTTCTCACTACACCAATCCCAACTGGACACATATTGAGTCAGAACCAACTATTTCCACATAAGCTTTTAATGTCCCACTTAAAAAAGGAGATACAGGCCTGTGTAATAATAACCATTTTCATGGGCAACAGCTTGTGTGACACCTCAGTGATTATTAATGCTGATAAGACTTAAAAAGGTAGTGTGCATAACACTACTTGCCCATTCACTCCGCCATGTTGGTATGCGTTAGAAAAGCATACCACTCACTTCCCTTTTTCTGGCAAGGTTGTTGCTATCCTGCAGTTGTCACCACAGGTGCCACAGTGCAGCCAGTGGCTGGAACGGAGGGCGACAATGCAATGCGGGAGGCAACATACACAAATAGAGACGCACCTTGCAGACACAGTGGTATCGGGCTCTAAGGTGACTGACCCGTGGACCACACCTGGACAGACAATCGGTTTTTCTATTTTCTTCCCAGGTGTGACAGAAGCCTTACTTTAGAAGGAGGACTACCCTTTCAAACTTAAATTTAGGTAATTTGGCAGAATCTGCTATTACACTTCTCTCTGATGACCGCTATCAAGATACTGAACAGCCAGACGACGAATCAGATTGTCTCGCTGACACTTTCATCGCACAAATTATATCCTGATGAAGGCAATACTGAAAATCAAAAGAAGGTTTTTTGGTAATGAATCATTTTCATACGCCCATGTCTGTATGCAGGTATAATTATGCTCTCTGTGCATAGTGCCTACGAGCGCTCCCTGCATAGACCTTTCCTATGAAGTGTGTGAATAAAGACTCGTTGTTAGCGTGATCCTTTATTGATTACTCATTATATAATACATTTATATAGTGTATTAAATTATATAAATATTGTTTGTATATTCATAATATAAATATATTTATATTTTGGATCTACATTGTATAACATATATATTCTCTCATCGGTTATGATTTAAACTGGAAGCATATAAAGAGCATATGAAAAATTATTAGTTAATTGTGAAGGGGTGGGATTAGATAAGTTTATACTGCTTCCCACTCTCTTCAGGACATGTGATGCAAATCGACTGTTTATTTAATTATTTATTTTGCTTTGATGTTATGTGTTATTATTATGTATTATGTATATGCATTTTGCATATTTAAATGTTACTGTATTACATGTTCGAAATAAAGAATTCATTCATTCATTTATTCTCCTCTCGGAATGAGATAGAAATAGTATATGACCCCAATTATTGTGTTATTCCCTTTCCACTGCTTTGCCAACAGGACACAAATAATCACTTTTTTTCCTAAGGGGACACTAAGAGTAAGGTTGCTGTTCTTTATTCATTCCATAAAATGAGATGATTAGTATAATGTCATATCTTTATATTTAGATTTGACCTCTTGAAACAATTCATTGTTTAACAAGCTCTTGCTAATCTTGTATTTCTTCAATCTCCAAACTATGAGGAAGTACAATTTCTGAAAAGCCTCCTTCTGCTTCTGTCACTTAGTCCTCCTCTCAAGATGATTATTTCAGAGCTTCCATTCCACTGGTTTGGATGGTTCCACTCTACTAGCCGACCAAGCGGTCAGCACCTTTACAGGGACCATAAATACAGCATTTCTTGCTGACATCAGCCCCTTTGAAAAATAGTACATTAACCCATAAGAGGAGCACATTATATCACTGTCTGCCTCAGCACCTGAATATGGGCAATGAAATGAAAAGAGTGAATGAAGTTATTCTACCGTAAGGTAAAGTAGGTTTAGACCATTTTAGATCAGAGCCAAATTATGTCTAATTGTCCTTTTTTGTCATTTGTTTTGCTCCAAATGAAATAGAGATTAATAACATATGTCAATTACTATGAATTAGTGGCATGTATTGAGCAGCTTTTTTTTAATCTGTTGGCTGATTCCTGCGTATTGTGTTCGTGTATCATACCAAACATAGGCATCCAGATGGCTCTTCCCTACTAGCTGATCCCCCGTCAGGTAGGTGTTGTGTGATGAAGAGATGAAGTAACTTGTGATAGGCTGGTCCATGTCTTGGTACACAGATGTGTGAGCCTGGCTGAACAAACAGCAGTCTTTGGACTCCATATACCGGAAAAATCCTTCAAATGTCATGGACCTTCTCTCTTTGACTGGAAGAGGGAAAAGGAACAGATACGAGTAATCAATGTTAAAATCAGCATCCTCTCTTCTGCAAGGAACAAACCACGTTTTTAAAAAAGAGGACTGAACTGTTTTAAAGAATATAATAATACAACTTCCACTCAGATTAATGTAATACATTCATTCAATGCATTCATGTCCTATAAATAGTACTAGTACATGATGATATAAAGTTTCATGTCACCAGTTTATTTATGTTTATTCTCCACTCATGCACACTTTACATGACTGACTTTACTAACAGCTCACTTCCATGTAAGTAAATAGTCCTTTTGATTTAATTTGGTTGAACTTAGTTTAATCAAGACTTCCATTAATGGTTAAACAAGGTGCGAAACATCGGAGTAAAGTGTGAAAAACCTGTACGCGCGGCATGGGTTGGAGCCCCCATGTTGTTGTGTATGTAGGAAGAGCAAACCTTAAGTTCTCCCAATTCGATTTTTAAACAAAATACTGTGAAATCTAAGTGTCTATGACAAACCTACATTCAACATTTATAAGATGAACAGTTGGCACTTTGGTTAACTACAATGTTTCTTTTTTTGGTTCCTGCGTTCAGCCAGAGCTCACTGCCGTATTTTCTTTAAACAGAAATCATTTCTTATTTTTGTTAAATTAAGTCATTTTTCATGACAATACATCAATGTCTCCTGTGGCAAGTAATAACCCAGGCTACATTGAAGAGAGATTAATGAGCAGCTAGCCGACTGACATGGTAGACGGTTGTCCTTTCTCTTACCTGTCTCATCAATCTCGAATTTCTCAATCAAACTCTCTGCCATATCCAAATTTGCTCTTTGCTCCATCTGCTCTTTGTGGAGGAATATGAGGAGGTTAGATGCAGGCAAAGTTGTCTGGTTTGAGGCGTAGATTTTGTACAACTTCCAGATTTCATCTCTCCTGGAAGAGGGAGCTTTGGCTTTCTTCATCTTGGGCCACACACAATCATGGTAGCCTCTTATGGCCCTGCCGGTGATTCTGGGATATTATCATATGGTTTCTTTGTGAAACTTCCAAGTATTGTGGAATCAATATACAATTGTAACAATATGTATGTATATCAGCATATGCCTCTGACTACTACTCAGACTACTATCTAAGACTTGCAACTTCGTGCATGGCTGAACCTTGCATAATGGTTTTAGAAGGAAGAAAATGAAAATAAAAAGAGAGCGTTTCATATGTTCTGTGACATCAAAGTCATGCATGTCATAAAGACATTTTTACTTTTAGGAACAGGAAGTAACTACAGCTCCATTGAACACGGTGCAATCCGCCCCAACATCAAAGGTTTTCCCTACATCTATTGTACTTGCTTCAGTACTGCTAATATCTTTTATCACAATTACAATTAGCATCAGGATTCCTCTAGTTAAACAGTCCTGGTTCATCCAGGAAGGAGATCCTGGGTCATCAAGTTAAATTGATGACCCAGGATTAAATTGAAAAGTGAATCTGAAGGTTCAGAGACATCGACACATATGCACCTACTTCTACCTGGCATTGAAAAAAGACCACAAAATAATCAATTTACATGTCGCAAAGACATCAAATATATCAAATTAAATGGGAAAGTCAGCGAGTGAAATATTACACATCAAAAAGATCAAGTCACATGTCAAAGACATCATAGCATTCAAGTAAAATGTCACAAAGAAATTACTAGTTGCACTACTAGACAAGGGCAGTTTCTTAATGTGCGTACTACTGTGGAATTTGTGACTTGTCAATTGTCATCAGTCACGTTTAAATAGACAAAGTACCCTGGAAGAGGTTTTTTTTTTTAATCAAAACTGTATTGGTTTTGACTTTTGCAGATGTGGGACAGTAAAGTATTCCGACAGCATTGTGCAGGCAGAGGAGAAATCTCACAGCTGTAAGTTATAGCCCTGTTAAAAACTACTATTGTTGTCAGAACGTAGGTTTAAGATGTCTCTAGGGGAGAAAGCAGATGTTTAAAATTCAGATAAATGCTAGCTTTATCAACATGCAGCCTATTCGTGAATTTCTTCCGACGTTTCCGGAGGTGGGAGCTTTAGCTGGCTGTCAATGTTCGGAGATGATTCGCTGGTGTATTTGTTGGTGAACAAGGGAAACAATTACTTTCAGACATTGCTAAGCTTTTTACTTAATATTTACATTTTATTTTATTGAAAGAACAGCTGAGGAAAACCTGTCCCTCTTTGAGTAGTGCACGGTTAATGCGAACCATTTAACATGGAAGAAAAACTCTTCAAGGAATGGATGAAAGTGAGTTTTTATTAGTGCCAGTTTTTTCTTTATTTTCGTTTCCAGGCAGTCTTCCTTACTTTGTACAAGAAGTGGAAGTGTCTTACTCTCTCTCTCTGTTTTTGTGTTTCTAAGTGACTTTGTAACAACGTAAGGCTTCAATATTACAGCCAAACTGGCCAAGAAGCGGTGTAATCTAAAAGAGAAGAATAAGGTAATCTGCCTGTTTTTAATCTAACCAAAAAAGGCTCTCGAGATTCAAATTAAAAAACTCATTTGCTTTAGTTTGAAGGTCATATAAGAAACTTAGAAATGACATATACCTGTAAAGCATTTCTGAGTATTTATGAAAAGTGCTCTATAAATAAAATGTATAATTATTATTGTTATTATTATTATGTTCAGTCTGTTCCAAAGAGTAATTATTAATACCCAGGATTTCAGGAGCTCAGGGACCCAATGACAGGAGTGGGTAGAGGCAGGCAGTTTGATTGTTGCCAACTGGCCGTGTTACGGACTGATTGATTCTGCACTCCACTCTAACAGTCGACCACCATCCTCTAACTATCTAACAAAGGAAGCCAGGGTGAGCCAGCAGCCCAGGAAAAGGTCCATGGACAATCAATCAATGGTGGAGTTTTTAAAAGACCAGGCAGAGAAGGATGAACGGAAAGAGAGAGAGGTAATAGTCAGGGAAGAAGTAAGAGAAAGGGTTGCTCCAGCTCGTTTTGATCGTCTCCTTTCACTTTTAGGAAAGGTTTACAAAATCGAGTAGATAAATGTTATTTTTAAATTAAATTATGTTGTTATGGTGTTATGTGGTTTGTAATGTTGATATTTTGTGAACTTTTTGAATAAAAATTTTAATTGTTAATTCAATGAGGCAAGAATGTCTTGTGTTTATTTAGAAAAAGCAAATATATTACAAATTTGTAATGTAATAGTCGTCATGCGGATACATTCAAACATGGCAGAACAGAACAAGATCAAGAACAGTGCAGCAAATTCATGTGTACATATGCATTTACCAGTAGTCTGATATATATATATACTGGGAAGAATGAGATAATGTTCCAATCCACAATTTCAGTTTATTTATATGAAAAAAATATTAATATAAGTCATTATTATTATTATTATTATTATTAGCCAGCCACACATCAGGATCACACTGTAGGACTGAGGCTTTCCAGTGATTAGGTGGGTTAACTAGGAGAGGTGGGAAGACAACTAAGAAAGTCACCCCAAGCACAAGTGAGTCCTACACCCGAAGCACGATGAATTGGGGTAGAAATAACACCAAGAGGATGACCCAGCCAACCCCAACTTTGGCTCTCAGTGCCTGGAAAAAGCACAAAATGCTTCTGCCCGCCTTTGTGTGCAGAGTTTGCATTCTCTCCCCAAAGACGCTTAACAAAGAGGGTTTATCTGCGTGGGTTTACTCCGGGTTCTTCAGCTTCCTCC
The DNA here is from genome assembly GCA_009660295.1 of Lophius piscatorius. NCBI lineage: Eukaryota > Metazoa > Chordata > Actinopteri > Lophiiformes > Lophiidae > Lophius > Lophius piscatorius. Next base: position 18,871 of record VRLP01000365.1, read on the forward strand.
CACAGTCCAAAAACATGCGGTATAGGTGACCTGGTGACCCTAAATTCCCTGTAGGAGTAAATGTTAGGGTGAATGGTTGTTTGTTTGTCTTGGCCCTGTGATGATCTGGCGACTTGTCCAGACTGCACCCCGCCCCTCACCAAATGTCAGCTGGGATAGTTGCCCCCGCAAACCTGAACAGGATAAGATGTAACAGATAATAAATGAATGAATGAAAATGCATGCCATGAAGAAGGTTCTTTGTCAAAACTTGCGTGCTGAGAGGCTGTATTTTCACAGGAGGTGCCGTCCACATGTGCTATCTCCTAAGTAGAGGGAAAGTTCTGTTAGAAATCCAGAGACCACTACTGTATTTTTTTATAACCAAAATTACTGTTTATGTTGTAAACAATTATATACAAATTGTTTTGATAATAAATTGCTGTGAGAAGCCCAGTTATTGTGTCCTGTGTTGCAACTATTTTCCCAGGCTACATAAATATACATAAATCTCAAATCTTAACAATGTATGGACACCTTTGATATTTTCATGCAAAATAATAAACTGTCATTCTGGTTCTTTGGTATTCTGCCAAACTCTTAGCTTCTAAGATTTGACCTTCTAATGCCATTTTGTCCAAACCAGGTATGCAAAATAATCATAAATAATCATTATTCACTCCATCAGATCTCTTCATATGTGTTACACCCCCTTAAATCACAAAAAAAATATGTGTTACACCCCCTTAAATCACAAAAATCAACACTGGTTTGCTTTCCACCCCCCAATCCAGGCTGCGAACATTCAGCGACAGAGCATTTCAGCATTGCAGCCCCCGCCCTATGGAACTCTCTCCCCCCTGAAATCAGGAATTCTGCAGCATAGGACATTTTCAAAAAACTCCTCAAACACCAACTGTTCTTAAAGGCTTACAATCTCCATTTCCCCTCTACCCATCCCTTGTTATAATGTTTATTTATTAGTATGTTTTGACTACCCTCTTTGTTAAGCTTCTTTGGGTTCATAGAAAGGCGCTATATAAGTCCAAATTATTATTAGCATTATTATTATTATTATTATTAGCAATGATTGAATGAAAAATATGTGTTCAAAAGCTTTCAATTACAGTATATAAAATACAGTGCTCTGTGTTTTGGCTGGTCTTCATAAGGCAAACATAGATCCTGAAAATAGGCCTCAGACTAAGATTCTTGTAAACAAACACACACACACACACACACAAACACACACGCACAAACACACACAGTGTGTCAGTCTCTTAATACATGTGGCATACTGAAGTCATATGAAAGAAAACTGATTAATAAATACCTTAAATAAAGGTTAAAGCTAAACCACACAAAAAAAACCTATCAACAAGTTACCAAATGTTTTACATTCAAAGCTGTTTCATGAACTCCACAATCTGAGCCGAGAGGGAACTGCACTGCAGTCCTTCTGCCAGGAGATGGCGCAACATCACTGATCAGTCCAAAGTCCTCAGAGTTTATCAGTAAGGCAGACTCACCTGAGCGGAGGAGCTGTGCACTCTCATCTATACCTACTTACTACTACCTAAAAAATAACGTTATCAACCTCACTGCTGAAGATGTTGTTCTAAGGCTGAGTAGAACTCGAAGACGGTTTACAGAGCTCACCTATTTAAAAGCATAATGTTTTCACGCGTTAAAACCACAGAAAACATTTGCTAATCAGTCTGATTTTGGGATGCAGCTTTGTTGCAGAAGATAGGAAACTACTACTTTTATCATCATACTTGCAATTCCATTTGTTCTTAAACTCTTAAATTATTTTCTTTTAGTCAAAACTGTCTTGGTTGCCCTCGTTGATTTGAGAGATAAAGATGAGTGCAGTGCAGTTAGGAGCTCCATACTGATATCTGTCTAGACTGGGTGTATTAGTTGCATTCGGCAGGGCCACGATTAGTGCCAACCGTGTCCTTGATTACTGGAATTGGAACCAAGAGTGAGTTGGTGAAGAGAGGGATGTCAGCTCTGCCTCTCTGGTTTACACTCTCCTCTTACTCCTTCCTCTGTATTATCCATGCATGTCTCTCAGACACATGGATGTACAAAAATGCACAGCCTCATATGTCAACACAAGCACACCTGAGGGGAAAGCCATCAACCTCCTGACAAGCCTCCTAACCCATACTCTGCTCTGCCTCATTCATAGTATTAAGTGATGAACCATGGTAGAAATAGAACTCTCTGAACAGGATTTGGTTCAATAATGTATTTAACTCTGGGAATGCTGTTCATATTATTCCCTGCTTGGTCTCTCAAAGTAATACCAAGCAATATTTGTGGGTCATTAATGTGTCCTATCATCAATTCCAGCATAGGTGATTCATCCAAAAAACACATTGTCTTGTGGTAAGGTAAGTGGTTGGGTAAGAGTGCAACTACAACAAATCAATTTCCCTTACATCACCAGCATAAAGAGTTATGTATCTTTTTTATCTTAATTTAATTTATTAACTAGATGATAAAAGTCTAATATTCTACTTGAGGGATTTCTCCAGCATAGGATTACTCATCATTAGACTGTCTTTTCACCTCTACTGGTACCTCCTGGCGTCTTCTGCAGTACAGAGTGCAGGGCAACAGGGAGAAGACACAACCTTTCTTTCTTTTTATCAGTAAAACTGGTATTTATATATATGACAATAGGGTTTTGGTTTTATTTATGTATTTTGTTGCTTCTTTTATTTATGTATTTTGTTGCTGTCTGTTGGTGATGACTAAGTAATTACTTACGTGAGGCTGATTTGGAGAGCTTATTTAGGTGAAGCAAACAAAGACAGCAAGGGAGGCTGAATTCGTCTCAGGAGTGGAGAGGTACCTGAGTTCCTCGAGGGATAGAGGGATAGCGGAGATTTAAAGATAGGTATAGCTGCTTAATTCAAAACCAGAATGGAAATATGTGGAAGCCTTTCTATAAAATAAAAAAAACTCCATAGCCTTCTGTAATGCCAATGGTATGACGCCAGGAGAACACGATGATGAATGAAATTGTCCCTGGATGTAATTTAGCTCTTCGTCTATAAATCAATATATACCCAGGGTGTACTGGCCAAAAAATTCACTGTTGATAAGGCCAGTGTGATCTTCAACAAAGAAGCGGATTAGGCAGAGCTAAGGGACGTGAATACTGAAGTTCATGAAATCCCACTCAGGATTCAAAGCTTAGGTTATTGTAGACACTATAATCTAATTCTTCTAATTTCTGTATACTGTCAACAAAAGTTGAACATATTTAGCCTTATTTCATCAGAGAGAATATTTCAGTTGGTATTAAATAGGTGAAGTGAAGAACAACCAACCACAATTCAATAATTAGATACAAAGTATAATGACAAGTCTGAAGTCTCAATGGGTTTTTCCATTCATGAGTCAAAGGAGAACTGAGTCATCTCTTTCAGGTGCAGATTTTGGGCTGCTGTGGGATCTTCAGGGAAGGATTGAGAATGGCTCTGGGTGGTAGTTAGGAAGAGTCAGATGACTGGGCAACCAAAGCACATGTGATAAAGGAGATAGGTAGGAAGGTGTTTGGTGTCTCATCTGGGCAGAGGAAAGAAAATAAGGAGACTTGGTGGTGGAATGAGGAGTTTCAAGAGAGTATAAGCAGGAAAAGGTTAGCAAAGAAGAAATGTGATAGTAAGAGCGATGAAGAAAGTAGGCAGAAGTACAAAGAGATTTTTATGTAAGGCCAAGAGTGAGGTGGCAAAGGCTTAACGAGAGGCCTATCATGGGTTTATGAGAGATAAGACACTAAGGAAGGAGAAAAGGACTTGTACCGATTGGCAAGGCAGAGAGATTGAGATGGGAAGGATGTGCAGCAGGTTTTGGTGATTAAGGATAGCGATGGAAATGTGCTTAAAAGTGAAGAGTGTAAGAATAATATGGAAATAATACTTTAGAGAACTGATGAATGAACAAAATTAGAGAGAGAGAAGGGATTCAAAACCCTTTTTCCCAAATTCCTCGGTAATAAAGTTTCCATCTGAATCCATATTATTATTGTTTTCAGAAATGGCCTTATCTATTTTGTTGTGAAAGTATTTGGATTTAGTCCCAACCCTTAGTGATCTCTACCATCAGTATTCTCAATAATCACTCACTTTCTTCTATTTCTCTCAGCTACGTTAATTTTGCCATTGTTCAATGGTCCAAGTCAAATATAACATACTCCCGGCTCTGTGGGGAAAACCAGCTGATGAGGAAAATTCTGTGAGAAATTGAAGGCTGACAGATTATCTTCCACACCTTCAAGTCCAATGACAGATACAATGCAGCAAACCTAAGCCAAAATCAGTGTTTTCTATATTTATTATAATAAACAATGAAAAAATCTTATTTTGATTGCTGCTGACTTTTTGGAGGCTTTTTTTTATTTATTTTTTATTTAAAACAAAGTTTTCCAGACATAACTCAGAAAATATTTAATTTATCACTTTCAAATTTTATATGTAAATAGAACTTAGTGCGAGAAAAAACTGGGTTGATTTTGTAAAAATTGGTTTATGGATTTGACAGTAGGGGGGGCTTTATTGGCATAATTTCTCAACCGTTGATCAGATTTAGTCCAAATTTGCATATGTCATATTTTACTCTAAAACTTTATGTTTTACTCACTCTGGGAGCTTTTTTTGTAACGAAAAATTCTGCTCTCCAGAGATACCTCAATAACTTTCACGGATCATTTTCAAACTTTTTACCCCAATGCAAATTAGTTCGAGGAAGAACTGCATGGAATTTGGCAAACAACGGTTCTATATTTCTGACACTAGAGGGAGCTTTATCTCCAAAAGTTTTCCTTACATAATTGTTCAACTGTTGGTCCCATCTGGTCGACATTTGGCGCATATAAATGAATTGAGAGGATCTAACTTTAACATGTTATGTTGTTTTCTAGTAGTTCATATTTTACTGACTATGGGGAGCTTTTTAGAGAACCATCGTTTTTCAGAAATAACTTTCTATTTGTTGGTCGGATTTTTGAGCTTATGAATTGACTTGAGGAGACCTATCCATTATACATTGTGTTTTACTGTAATAATAAATATTTTCTCACTCAGGGAAGCTTTTTTTTTAACAAAAAAAAAACCTGTGGATATAACTTTACATTTAATCAGGGACACTGCTTGTACAATGCAAGGGATTGGGGAGTTTTTGGGGATACAAACTTGCTGTCAGTGATGACATCACAGGTCTTGTTTCTCCATGTTTCATGAAGGCTACTCATCCGTGTCTCGTAGATGTGTGGAGGAGATGTGCAGTAAAGCTGCCAGCAGTTAACAAATGTCTGGGTCAAGGATGGCACTTTAATTTCACATGTCCATAACGAAGGGTAAAATTATGTTTACTGAATGGCAAATCGTCGCCTCCATTCTAAACAAAAGAATTGGGGTTTTCATTTCAGCCATAAATGCCCAGCCCTAATGTTACTAAAAAAGCATATCTGGCAAAGCAGATCTATACCTTTCACAATTTGTCTTTTAGTACTTACATAAATATTTGAAAGTATATGCAGTACTTTGGAATGAGTAACATTGAATGCCATGAATCTCTAGAGCTTCTCCTGGGGTAGGTTGAATCCCCTGACTACCTGTGGACAGAAACAATAGTGTGACAGAATATGGTGCACAGCAACTTGTAAGAATGTCATCATGGATGAACAAAATATATTTGAGAATAGGGTAATGTTATGTATGTAACTAGTTAGATACTAGTCTGGAGAGAAACAGGTTTATCTGCAGTCCTCACACTCTGGGCCTTCTCTCTCTCATCTCTGATCAAAGGCAAACCTGCATGTACTTAACTTTACCCAACATGCCCCGCTTAGTTCTGAAGGAGCTTTTTAGTGTCCGCCTCAACTTAACAGACCCTGGCCCATCCCACCATCTGCCCATTCTTTCACACAATGGTTAATTTTTTCCCCTAACTTTTTTGTCATTTCATAAAGGATTTGCCATTAAAAAAAACAAACCATGACTTCTTGGAGTTCACAGACTTTTGCTAAAGAGTCTCATGACAGCTTAAGGGTAAAAAACCCTTTTCCTGACAGATGAATAATTTACTTGTAACTTTCTGTTCAAAGATTGAAAAATCCAACCCTAAGTTGCAATCCTGCTTGCAGCTCATGGCCCAAACTCCTACTGAGTTTAGAGCTGAGTCATGACTGCAGGATTTTCCCTAGAGGGATCAAATAATACAAGATGGTAGCAAAGGTGGGGGTTTTTCACATCGCTTCCAAAACTATGCATTCAAGATTTTCATTTTCATTTGTTGATTGATCACTGATATAGCACAGTGTGTGTTTGCTTACAGAGGATTAGTAGAAACCAGAGTTTGAGTTTGATGTGTTTTTGCCAGAACTTACATTACAGTATATTACATTAAAAGACTGTAGGCTTTTAAAGGGAGATTGCTTGAATTTTTAAAAGGAAATTTTAAAACTTTACATTAGCTTTGATTTCGGTGTGGGATGCATGTCCCAAGGAACCAGTATGTCAAAGCAAGTCAAGTTGATTTCATTTGTAATGTGCACAATCACAGCAAAAGTTCTCAGAAAATGTTTTCTAAAAAGAGCAGGTCTGGATTGAACTCTTTACCTTATGAACAACAAACAAACATTCCCGTATGAGTATGCCGAGAAACAACTGCTGGAAGTTGCCTTTGTAGTCACTTTGAAGATTAGTTGATGTATTCTGTTTGAATTTAACCTTTACAATGGATAATCACTGTTATTTATAGTTGTTAATGAGACTAATTCCACAGGACAAATGTGATGTTCCCACATATACTTTGTCACCAGCAGTATGATGGTATGTGTTGCATCTGATGTTCTTCATTTTCATATATTGTTGCCGCGTTGCAAGGTCTCACAAATCTGAGGGGAGGGGATTTTAGATTTTACCGTCAGTCAATGCAGGGAAGCTAATTTCGGAGAGATATGTTTTCCTGTACAGGTTTTTTGGGTCCGCACACATGCAACAGCATTCTGGATCAGCCGGAGAGACTTCAGAGACTTACAGGGACAGTCTGAAAATACGGACTGCTAGTAATCCAGCCTGGAAGTAACAAATGCATGGAATAATTTTCCTGTGTTTTTTTCTTAGAAAGAACATTTCTTATTTTGTATTATTAAATAGATGATAGAAGGCAGTCAGAGAAATCTGTTTTATGTGGGAGTTAACTCCTACTGTAGGTTCCTCACAATGGTGCTGGAGACCAGAGACATTATATTATTCATCCATTCATTATCAACCGCTTAGCCTGTTCAGGGTTGCGGGGGGGCTGGAGCCTATCCCAGCTGACATCGAGCAAGAGGCTGGGTAAACCCAGGACGATTCGCTAGTTCATCACAGGGTCGACACATAGAGACACACAACCACTCACTCCTACTGGCAATTTAGTGTTACCAATTCACCAGTTTCCTGAGAGAATCCACGCAGACGCGGGGAGAACAAGCAAACTCCACACAGAAAGGCCGGCAGTGGTGGATTCGTAACCGGTACTTTCTTGCTGTAAGTCAGCAGCGCTAACAACTGCAGCACGGTGCCGCCACGTTATATTATCAGATATTTCTATGAGGTGCTTGTGTCCCAGCACAATAACTTCAGTTTTATCTTAATTTAACAATAGAAAATTGCAGGTCATCCAGATCTTGATGTCTTTGAGACACATCTCTAGTTTGGATAAGTGATTAGATTCCCCTGGTTTCATTGATGAGTATAATTGTGTGTTATCTGCATAACAGAGGATGTTTATGAAGTGTTTCCTTATATTGGTACCAATAGGGAGCATATATAATTTGGATAACATTGGTCCAATCATAGATCCCTGGGGAACTCCATGAATAACTTTGCTATACACGGAGAATTTATCAATTATAAATACAAACTGAGATCTGTCACATAAATAAAACTTAAACTAATAAACGTAACCAAAACTTAAACTTAATACAGTGCCTTTGATGCCAGACAAGTTTTTAAGTCTGCAATAGAATGGGAGATCTAAGAAGACCAGTACAGAGACCAGTCCCTCATCTGATGCCATCAAAAGATATTTTGTAACTTGGACCACTGCTATCTTTGAGTTATGATGAACTCAAAGAACCTGACTGGAAATCTTCAAATAAACTATTGTCGTTCAGAAAATTACACAATTGTTCGGCTACCACCTTCTCCAGAATTTTGGAAAGGAAGGGAAGTTTAGATATAGACCAGTAGCCTGCTAATGCCTTCCGATCAAGAGTAGGCATTTTAAGCAGTGGTTTAACTAGTACACTGCTTTATCCCTGAAAAGTCCCCCAATCTGAACCGCGTTGTACAAGAAATCCCCCTGATTGGATCCCCCCAATGATGATTGGCACTCCTCATATTTGCAGGAAACATCAGAGAAAAACAGCAGCCTTCAGTTAGATGAACATGAGCCCCGGGAACACAGAAAAATAGAGAAAAAGAATGGATTGCTGTGTTGTAAAAAAAAAATTGAGTTTTGTACTAAAACCCACAACAGTTTCACCAACTGCAATGTATTTGATTGTGAAATTACCTATGATACAACGTGAACTATTGTTGGAGAAACATTTCATGTTGCTCTATGATTTATCCCACGGAACAAAAGCCTCCGAAAACAGGAGATTTTTTGGTCCAATAAATCTTTCCAACTGGGTTTATTTTCGTTGTTGCAAAATTTCCAGTCCCTCAGATTTCCTATGGACTGTAATAATAGCCGTTTTCAGGACAATGGGGCATGTGGATACGTCCTAAAACCAGCGGCGCTCATCTCCAGTCAGAGGACCTTTCATCCTGACTGTAGACAGCAGACCCTTAGGCCCACAAACCTTCTTCTTAAGCCTGTGGAGCACTGAGGACTGAATGATCCACTTAAGATAAAAAAAAACAACCAAAACTGTCATTGATTCTGGAAAGTTATCCCTTTGTGAAACTTCCAACTTTTGTGGAATCAATATGCAATCATGAAAAGGGTATATGCCTCCTTGCACCTTTCTGGATGGATGCACGTCTGTCTCTTTTGAAATACAAGGAAGAAAATACTGAATTTAGGTAAATTTTAAGGATCATACCCAAGATTATTCAGCACATCTGCATTATAGAGATATTTCATAAACAAAGGCGCGGCACATCACTTTCTCTCTAAAAATGTACAGGACATGTTGTACTTACAGATGTGTCCCAGCTTAAACACGAATGTACTCTTGAAATGCTGCTTTTCCAACACAGCATGAGAGCGAATACGAGAAAAGTCAAGGTGTTCACTCTGCTCAAAAGATCTCCCCATACTCTCACACCGCATTTTCCTTCCTTCCACCTCCTCCCGTCTCTATGTGACTTTTTACCATTTCACTCTCTCTTTTCTCTTTGTTGTTTGCTCAGGCAGTGAGACAAACTTGTCTCTGACTTTTCCCCTGTCTTTTCCATTCCATAACTTTCATCTCTGTTGTGCAGCCCTTCACAATTGAGATGGATGCTGGCCTCCCTCTGCACACGACATACGTCTGAACAACCTAACCAACGCTGCTAAAAACGTCTTACCATATTTAAACCAGGAGATTTATAGAGATGTGTAGGATAGCAAACTATTGAGGATCCTTAATATAAACGTGTCTTTAGATAAAGAAATAACATCCAGTTTTGAAATGCCTTATAAATGTTAAAAAAAATAAATGATTGTATAACTAGAAAAAAGGGATCCAAAACCTACCTCTTAACTTAACTTGTTTCTTCCTCTCTTAAACACACATTGTTTAGTTGTTTCCTGTTCCAAGGAACCAGGCAAATCAGTACACAAGGTTTAGGAAATATTCATGCAGATTTAAGGTATGACATTTTGTCATAGTCTAAATCTACCAACAACTCTATCCTTAACTCTATCAATCCTTTTACAATCGTAAAAAGGTTTACTCTTAATGATGAGTGTTGCATAATTTCCTGTTCCTCTCCCAGCCCCCATTTCACCCTCCCCATTGAACATCAAAGGAATAAAGGCACATGAGCCCCCAGCTACCCCCAAAGGAACAGCAAAGGAATCGAAGGAACAAAGCCATCAACTATAATGGACACTACTACAATAACGATAATTGTCACCACTACAAACAGCCTATTCTATTGTTTTTAAATGCTGCGAAACACATGACAACAACAAAATGTACTAATCTAGGATATACCAAAACTTACCTCTGGGTAAAATGTCAGGCAAATCAGTCCATCAGTTTTTCTGTAATCTTGTTCACACTCCGATGGACGGACATTCAAACAAACGTGGATGAAAACATAACTTCCTCCTTTGGCGGAGGTGTCAATAAAGTCATTCAAATAGTTTAATTTGAAAGAATTGAGGCACACATTCGCAATTCAAACAGAATTAGATACAAGGCTTTTCTCAACCGACTATTTGTCCAAATAATTCTCAAGTGTGTGGCGTCCGACAAGGACGTCAATCGTCCACCATGTTTTTGTTTTTTTCTGAAGTCACGTTTGGTCACGTGAGTTTTTGTGAGATCGTCTGTCTGTGGGATCGGCAGTGAAATATTGTAGTAAAGATTTCACTGGTGATTCCGCAGATCTGGCGATTCCACAGATCTGGTCAATTCTGGTTTCGCAGTTTAGCCGAATCGCCTGGATTGCGTTCAGAAGATCGCACTGTAAAAAATCGGTTAAAACTGTCCTCATGTCTGTGGTTTCCCTCATTTTTAAAATCGGTTAAGATTTGAATATGTAGCTAGCTAAACACACAGAGCCTGAGATCATGACTGACTCTAGACCAGTACCATGGTGTCTCACCAGTTCACTTAGGGTGGATCTGTTCTAGCGTGAATCTGTTATAGGGTGAATTTGTTCTGGGATGGATCTGTTCTATGGTGAATCATTTCCAATCCGAATCTGCAGGTAGATCTACGGGAGATGATGGTGAAACCTAAAATAAATGTAAGATCCTAAAGATAGTCGAGACTACAGCTAGATCAATCCATTGTTAAGGAACATCATGCACTTAAACATGATCCTTGCCTGTAGAATGACACATTTCTAGCTGTGTAGGATATACAATGATCAACCAGATACTAGTTCTGGTGCTGTGTCTGATAGCTGTGCCCATCAGTGGTTAGACTTCTCGTTATCAATTAGAAATAAACCTCTAATGTCGAGTGAAAAACTGATGTTTGGCAGCTCAGTGCACCACAGTCTTTTTTGTTAAATGTCAGTGTAGCTCACTCACCATAGATGTATTGGGTTATTTAACCCACAGCAAAAATAAACATTATAGTTGGACTTGATTTCATCGTCATATGGTTAAGCTATATAATCATATCTGATCCTTTTACTACATACAAAATGGCAAAGGACATAAATAATAAGATACTTCCGGATTGTTATTTTGAAAAAGTTAAATCTACAGGTTTTTTTTTTAATCTATCTGCTTGTTTATTTATGATTTGTGCCAAAATTGGTAGAAAACATTTCTTAAAAATATATGCAATTTGACCTCGCAGCTTATTAGGTAATTTTTCAAAACTTATGTTAGTTTAGCATCTCATAATGAACCAGATTTAATTTCTATCGGTTAGCTCAAAAATTCGGAAAATGGAGTGTAACATTTTTTCTCAATTAAATACAATCATGGTTATGTGATTAAGCAATTCAGCATTTTTTTTTTTTTACAAGAAAAATCTTAGTGTTTTAAGCAGGTTTCTTATGAAATGCAAAAATATGTCACCAAGCTTATGAACATCAAAATTGTATTCAGTTAAAAAAAATCATAGTGATGATCATCAGGTCATTGTATATAACTTCCTTTAATTGTTTTGATTTTTTTAAACTTGATTAACACTAGATGTGTCTCAATTCAGAGGCTGCAGCCTTTTTAGGATGCGGTGTATGAAAGTGTAGGCCACAAAGGCTACATTATACACTATTAAATGAGACAATTTGATCCGTGGAGAATTTAATGTGATTTTTGACATTTTTATCCTAGCGTCATGAAGCGTTGCACCTTCATCCTAACGATATTAATCAGTTGATCAATAGTTAACATTGTATACTATTATTAGCAGTAGTAGTAAAAGCTGTAGGATAGTAGTTGATCAGTATAGTTATGCAGTTGATCAGTAACAGTTTGAAAAGTTCAGACAACATTTCCACTGATTCTGTGTTGGCTGTTTTCGCAAATCTGACAAGAGCTTCCTCCCTGGCTGTGAATGTTGGTGATGTAATGTGAATTAGTGGTGCACAACAATAATCATTGCTCGGTCATAGTCCAAAATCATTCCTGTCCACACCAACTTGTAATGGCTCAGCCCTGGGCCTGTCAGAACCATTGGGCATATGAGCTTGATATGATAATTCCCATGCAGCGAACATGAAGCCTCTGTTTGCGTCACTGCACCTCACTCTCCACGGTTGGTTAGTTGGACTGGATTGGAAGCACAGATTGTGTATGTAGCCTTCAGTTTTTGCTTCCATGATTGTGTGCATCTGCAGTCTGTGCATGTGTCTGTGTGTGTTGTGGGTAAATTTAGCATCAGCCCTATGAAGCTGAGATGCATCAACAGGCTGGGGCCCCATCGGTGGTGATCTGTGTGTAGAGATCAGGGTTTTATTTTATTTTCATCCAGCGCTGAAGTTTTAACACCCAAAATCCTAGAAATGCATAGTATAGCATGATACTTGTGAATTCTGTACTTGGAAATGGGTTCAATAATGCTAATCTGGATTGCAGATGGGAATCAGGTGTTGAACTGCCAGCCTTTGTCACCAGGATAAACCACACCCTGTGATACACACACACACACACACACACACACACACACACTCATCGCATAGAAGTCATGCCGAAAAAATACACTTTCTTGCTATTGTCATGGTATCTCTCTGTGGGATACTTCACCTTCCTACTTCTCTGGGAGGTGTGGGTGTGTGCGTGAAACTAACTCCTGTTCACAGGTGGTCAGGCGAGCAATCTATACACCTGACTCCTTTCTACTGTCAAGCTCAGATAACACCGGTGTAAACATACGTTCATCATCATATTGTTCACTCTTCTATGTATTGTTGTTTTGAATTTGGAACTCTTATGAATGATCCCGATGTTTCCTGGAAATAAGTCTGCTCACCTCAGCCCAGCTGTGGACCCACACCTGCACACCTCTGCTGAACCACCTCTCAGGCTTGGATCTCAGACTGCCTTTCACCACTATCCTGTGTGACCGTCAGTAGTCACTTAATTTCATTCAGCCTCTGATTAATGGCTGATTACACCATCTGATTCTTCTGATTCTGCTCTACAGGATTCTCCTGACCTACTGAATTGCGAGCGCACTGCGCAAAGGCAAAATGCTGACAGAACCACTTGCCACATTAAGACTGCAGCAGGAGTCCTGAGCAATGAAAGGAAAAAGCAAACAAAAATGAGATGAATCTGGAGTTTCACCTGCAGAGATGTTGAAATATTTGCATATTCACCCCAGGTTCCATTACAGTTCTATGTACTAGATAGATATATAGAGAGAAAGAGAGGGGAGAAGACTCTGCCTCAAATCATACTGGACATTCAATTAAACTTAATCTCCACAGCTAAACTCTGCATGACAAAAAGCAGTGGTAAAGTGAAGATTTGGTGGTCGTATAACTTGAAATGTATAGTCAAATATCAATTTATGTTTGGGATAATTAGCATATTATCGGGTCTTTCTTATCTTAATTAAGCCATTTGTTGATGAATTTAATTCATAACAGCCAAAGGTTGTGACAACATATTACGTGTCCAGGGAAACATTGACAGAAAAATACAGTAATCAATAAAAATAATAATCATCATAAGATTGATATTATTGTTGTTTATGGGGATAATCAAAATTGCATTAATAATTGTTAAGATAAACATTGTTGTTTATCAAAAACTTGGACTAGCGCTCGTACTTCTTGCACTCTAGGCAAAATGTAATCATGACAACTCGAGTTGTATCGTATTGTACCGGCAACAAAACACAAACTCCAACCCAACACAAATAGTCTAGACTGCAACAATAGTGTGTTCAAACTGCCAGATGACAGCGCGTAGCCTACATATATTTTGCAAATAATCCAATATCAGCTCCTCAAACCAGCGCAAACCTCTCCAACACTCAAAAAAGCATATGTTTTTTAGAATTATTTGACCATTATTAGAAGTTACAGAAATAGTAGTTACATCATAATCTTTTTGAGTCTATTATAGTATTTATTTTCAATGTATCAAAGACCAAAACACATCTTAATTTTTTTATTTCACAGATTTTTTTCTTGTCTTTTTTGACGATCCATACCATAATTAAAGGGGACCCAGAGCCAGACACATAACCGAGCACTGCACCAGCCTTTTTTATTACCAAGAAGCTCAAGACACAGCATCAAGCACTGCACCATCTGCTCCATCGCCCAGTAGCTCAAGAGACACAGCTCCCAGTACTGCACCAACCACTCCATCAAAGGACTCAGCACTGCAGCAGCCGGTCCATCACCCAGTGGCTACAATTGCATTTCAACCAGCACTGCACCAGAGCAGTTACTGAGGCTGAAGGCTTCCCAGCTTGCTGGTCCTGCTCTTTGGCCAGCACATATTTCACATTTGGGTTGAATTTGTGAGTCAAGGACCTTGTAAAGTTGCGGGAAATCACTATCCATGAGACAGTTGGAAGAGGTTCTCTTCTATCATTTTGGTTTCCTGCAAATGAAGAAAAAGTTGCCGTACATTGCCTTGTTTATTCAAAGCAGGACAACAAAATCTTTTTTTTTTGCTTTCAATATTTTATACTACAAAGGGTCTTAGCGTTTGGTCTAATATCCATGCATTACAATTGAGTCAGGACAACTGCCCAGACCATGCACAGTCAATGCTTAAATTGAAAGAACTTGAGATACAAATGAAGGAAGGCAAGACAATTGATCAACAGCGGCTCACTCTGCTAGAGCTGTAGAGGACAAGATGGCGAAATGTCCTCACACCTCCTACTTCTTAATGGAAGATTTCAGCCAAGGGGAATTGGAGTCACCGGACCAAGCAGAGATGTACATTTGTTCTTCAGCTCAGGATAGAGATGTTCTGATCCAGATCCATCACAATGCAATGTGCAACACTGATGATACATTCATACTGCAAGAAATGCGATGTCCTCCTCATCCAGCTAACCCACCGAACCCACATTTGACATAAATAAGAAAAATCTTGAGTTGTGTGGAGACAATGGAGACAGATTGCAGGCACATTATTACAGTACATCTCAAAAAGAGCTACACTCTCTTGCCTTTACGCCTTCATGACGTCTTTAGACAGGAGACATGGAAAAGGTTTTAAAGCTGACAGAGCTAACTTTCTGATGAGCTTTCACACTTTTTTCCATTATTTATCTTTGCAATTCCTCACAAGATGTTCGAGGCCATTAAATTTGAACTAAATTACAATGGATCAGCCTACACACACAGGTAGAATATAACTTTATATAACTTTTTTTTGAGTAATCACTACGACGAGTGCTATTTGTAATGACTGCTATAACGAATCATCTCAAATAATATTAAATATAATTGTGAAACGTTTGCTGCTGGTTCCAGTCGACACACAGTGATGCCTAGCAATTTACATCCACCCTCTGTCATTCCCCATCCCCTTCCTGAGCCATACTGCCCTATAATAGCTGTGTGAGATTAATTGGTGTCTTTTAGCTCCACTGACTGCCAAATGTGATGTGAGGGAAGTGGGTCCACCTGACAAGAAAAATTGAACAGGGTTAGCTTTCTATCATGGTTCACATACATTAGCCTCTCCATCGTCCAGACTAATTAATGCACCCATATTAACCTAAATAGAGTGAGGCACAAAAATGGAACCCTCAATTAGCTTGGATTCTAGTACAGGATGGACAGCTGGTAGTGGTTTGGGTAAGTCAGTTAAGCATCAGTCTTTGTTCATGCATTGTGTCAGTGCTTGCATCCATGGGTGTTTGTGTGGCCCACTGCACTGTCAACGCAGACCATTCCTGACAACACAGGAAGTATTCATCAGGGAAGTTTGGCTCAGCCATCATCATGTTATGAAAACCTGGAAAGCTTTCTTAACCTTTCAGTGTCCACAAAGCTCACAGACATAATCAGATTCTGATACTATGAAAATTGAAGTTTGATTCAGCTTATTCCACATTCCACAGAACCAGATCCTGTTGAGGTGATACGGGCATCTCATTAGGCTGCCTCCAGGAAGCTTAACTTTGGTGGTTTTCCAGCTATGATGGGGCCCCGGGCTGGACCCAGTATTCGCTGGAGGCTCTCTACAGCTCATCTGCCGTAGGAATGCCTCTGGTTCCCCAGGATGAGCTGGAGAGGTTGCTGGGGAGAGGGGCATCTGGAATGCCCTTCTTAGATTGCTGCCACTGTGGATAGGCAGAAGAAAATGGGTCGATGGATTCAGCATATTTTTTAATCAGCTGAGATATGGTCCAGCCCCGCGAACCTGAACAGGATAAGTGGATACTGAAAATGAATGAATGAATATTGACTGTGTAATTAAGTTTTATCTTGTTCTATCCAGCACTTTGCAACTGTGTTCTTGAAAATTGCTATCCAAATCGAGTTCATTTTTACCATTATTATTACTGTTATGAGTGTTGTCGTGATAATATCTGCAAGATGACAAGAAATGTGGATATTGTTACTATATTTCAGTTGGGTTTGTAATGTAAGCGAACACAACAATCTTGAGAATGTTTCACCTCAAGTCTTATTTTTACATTTTCCCGTGACGTTGTTCAATCAAACCACACCATGGACATCCTCTGTGCTCAACTAAAAACCATGCAAAACATTGACACGAGCCCAGCCAAAATAATTGGAAGCTTCAATACCTCATAAATGTTCCCTTCCAACCTCATTAATCCATTACTTAATATTCAAAGAAAGCTAAACCCACAAAGATTTACACAGGGTACATCCAAATATTGTGCCCTTTTTTCCTACCCAAAATCTTCAAATAGCCTTCTCATACCTGGCAGTCAGCAGGACATAGCAGTCATCCAGACCTTTGTTGTCTCACATTTTGCTGTGTTCCCCTGGCATTAGGCTGCTTCGACATCCATGTCAATTTAGCTTTTTGTCCAATTATTATTATTTTAAATATGATAATCTAGTAATATCAATAATAATTACAGTACCCATACCATTCATTATTTACTTTTCTCTAGTAATACATCTAAGGGAGGGGAAAAAAACAGTCATTTCTCTCTTTGACTTTCTCCTCAAGGGGAAGGACCAGAGGAATTTGTAGAACTTCCAAAATTTAGACAATTTAAACAGAAAAGAAGGTCAGTTCTAACAGTTAGATCAATAATTTTGATGTTTAATGAGACCGGAGGTGTTAAAACCAGCCTAGAAGATTGAAGATGTGTCTGTAAACTTCTCACTAACCACCATCAAATGGCTCCTACAACATCACAAGCTGTTTGGTAGGGTAGCAGGAAGTTCGTCTAACACATCTTGAATGTTCAACGGAACAAGGTCAAGGAGACCAAAGTAGAGCTTTGGTCCATTGTCAACAAATATTGAAGATGGGTGTGGCGTAGCAAGAAAGGAAGCCCTAAAGAAAAGTACCTCATGCCCACTGTGATGTCTGGTGTTGGAAACTGTGGGGCTGTTTTTCGTCCAAAGACCCTGGAAATCTTGTAAATATACTTGGTCCCTTGAACTCCATGAAATACGAGTAGATAACAGCCTCTGCCAGGAATCTTAAAGTGGGCCGGTTGGTCCTTCCAGCAGGACAATGATCTGGTTCACATCTCCAAATCAATCCAAAAATGGAGATACAAAGAATTGTATTATTTCAAGAATGCAATTTTGAATTTTTGCAATTTCGTTAATTATTTAGAGGTTCAATATTTGTGAATAATTTGAATAAAAGATCATGGGTATAAACAGCATCTCATTTTACTTATGCCAATAATTCTGGAGGACACTTTAATATCCATTTATCCATTTATTTATTTTTCTTATTTTTATGTCCTCACAAAGGGAAGGTTACTTTAGTCTTCCTCAGCGACTTCCAAATGACTTTTTCATTCATGGTGATTATCATATAAAAATGAAGAATCAAGTAGCTCATTTTGTTTATGCTGTATGTGTCTATGTATATTACAGTATACCTCCGGTAGTTACAAATGCAATGAATCAATTCTGCTCTAATTTCCTTGCCAATTTTTACAATTGTTTAATTTCCCTTGTGTGCTATAAAGATACAAATTTATGTTCTTTGACGGGTCCGCAAACAATATGGAAAAAGTTTGGCAGGAAGAAGCAATAAATAAAACAGCATCATCTACAATAAACATTTTATTGGATTACATATAAATAATAAACATTCCTAGCACAAAAGCCCTCTCAGGGAATTTCTTTGCTGTCTCTGCTCCGTAAAGATCCCAGCAAGCCCGTGATCAGAACACATTTGCATGGGACCCGATGTGGGCCTACCGTAAAACTGCCTCAGGGTCAAATAGTGTATCATGCCATGTTCGGAGTTGCTATTCTATCACTTACGTGTCATCTCTTTCAGTTTGTGCTTTCAGAAAGTGTCTCAGTCCAGTGGACAGGGAGTGAACACATTAAGGTGCATTCATTAGAAACAAATGAATGGTCTGTGGAGGGCAATGACCAGGAATAAACTTATTTCTTTGTTTGATTAACTGCCTTTCTGTTGGATTTTACAACGCTTACTCATCTGTTTTTCTGAAATCTGGTGGGAGGGTTGGGAAAGTGGAAAGGAAAAACCCATTAAATTATGAAATAAATCCACTTCAAAAAGCATATCTAGGATTTTTTCAACTACAGTGTGACATTGGGCTTTTTCACCATTTCCATCAACTACTTGTTGGATTGAATTTAAACTGAGGATGTTCATGTAGTAAGAAAGTCCCCATTATGTTTTGGTGTCGATTCAGATAAGGTGATGCCCAAACCGAGTTTACGTACACGAAAAAGTCGGAATTACTATGAATTCGTCATCGCCGCAGATTCTTCGTGTCAATGCGATGATTCAAAAACTATTGCGTGGATTTAATTTTATACCCAATTAGACGTGATAGCGAGGAAAAACAGTATTGATTTTGAGAAAAGTAGGTACATAGAATCATGAAAAACACTGTTCTTCAGACATAACCTCCCATTTAATTTGAGGAGTTTAATCAGGGAGATTGGTTGTCTAACACACGGAACTAGGGTCTTTTCAGGTGTTTAGCCTTGTTGTCAGGGACAGTAGCGTAGGCCTAGTTGTGAATTACTATTGGACAGATAACCATGAAACTGGGTGAGAATTGTGTCAAAGGATGAACCACTGAGTGAATCCAGATGCATGTGTATGTGCCTTTTAACTAATTGTATTAAGGACAGATTTGAATGTAACTCTTATTATAGGTAGACGTACAATTTGGGAATGAGAATCTGCTATGAGAACTGAAAAATCCTGGGTCCGTTCTTTTCAACAAAGGTTAGGGATGGATCCAGATTATAGGTGTATGGTTTCATGGTGCAAATACAGGTGTTACATATTAATCAGATTACGACTTCTGGAGAGAAGTGATTCGGGACGGCAGAGATTTGTGGCCTCTGAACGCTCTTGTTGCGAGGAATGTTTGATAATTGACAAATGGGTGTCACAGGTAGCAAACTATTTAATCAAAAACTGAACAAAATAAGTGGTGGACTGCCTTTCTAGGCTTGGTGGTCAATTACAGGTTTCACCAAATGAATTCCCTGCTCCTGCAGGAGAGGACAGGTTTGTCTAGCGGAGACAGACGGTGATGTGTCTAAACAGTTTAGTGACCAATAAGTCTTGGAAGTATCATTAAAGTCAACGCTACATTCAGCTGTCGTACAAACTGTTCATCTACCCCCACCATTTAACTATCTGTGTAGAAGATTTGCTTTATTTCACCTTTCTGCTGAGTGTAGCAACTGCAGTAAATGTGTGCCATCCATCAGACAAAGCGCTGATTGATTGTCTGCCTGCAACAAAAGGGTAAGAGCAGCCGAGTGAGGAGGCTTAAAGGGTGGATGGATGGTTGAAGGGAAAACAGGGGGATAACTGGTCCATGCAAGCATTGACAAGTCCAGACTGAGAGAGGGGAATCATTGTGTGCCTCGTAGGGTGTATGTATACATTTTTCTTGTGTGAACCCCAATGTGTGAATACTTACCCTTGTGTGTATGTCTTTATGTCAGTCATTGTGTAACTATATGTGCTTCTTCAAAGACCACAGGTATCCACACTTTTAACTCTGGTGTACACGTAATGCTACGTCTTTGTGCTACTGCAGAGCACTCATCTCGCTTCCCTCTCTCTCCTCTCTGTGTAGGAGGTAAGATGTGTGACTTCTCATCTGACAGGCTGTCCTTGAGATTTGCAAGGAATCCATTCTTATTGATCAGGGGACCTACTGTCAGACCTCTTCCCTTAGCCCCCCTGCTTTGCCTCAGATTAACAGTATAAAAAGCAGATGGCCTGGTATACCCAATAGTGCAAAGAACAGGACATATTTAGTCGACTCA
The DNA here is from genome assembly GCA_009660295.1 of Lophius piscatorius. Classification (NCBI taxonomy): domain Eukaryota; kingdom Metazoa; phylum Chordata; class Actinopteri; order Lophiiformes; family Lophiidae; genus Lophius; species Lophius piscatorius. The sequence continues at coordinate 39,462 of VRLP01000365.1, forward strand.
GTTGTGTTTTTCCTGCAACAGACGGACAAATATACTAGATGTCTGCATGCAAAGACACAAATATGTCGTCCCTTGCAGAAGGAGATGTTGTGGACGGTTTGATTACAATTGTGAGGTGCAATTTCATTGGACAGTGTTTGAAGAAAACACTTTTTGCTGGTTCAACTTTTGTTAATGCTGATAATAAAATACTTGATTTGTGTGTGTGTGTGTGTGTGAGAGAGAGAGAGAGAGTGAGTGAGTGTGTGTGTTACACACCACATACCAGGACTCATAAGAGGAATACAGAGCTTTTTTGAGGAAACTATTTTAAACAAAAGTAAGTGTTAATGATAGAAAACATTTCCTCATGGTTGACACATCGTACAAATCAAATTCTTTAAATTCCCCCACTTCAAACAGCTTTTTGAATTTATTTTTGTATTCTAGTTCAAACAATTGAGATGAGTCAAGGTTTGATAAGTAGCTTCTGCTGTAGAATGGCAAAAATATCGTTGTTTTGCTTGGATTGATTCATTTACAGGCTGTAAACAGCTTTATGAGGTCTCTAAGCAGACATTATCTGTGGTAAGACCTCAAATGCGTATGGTCAGGACAGAGGGCATACTTCGTCATTCGAGGGTTGATCTATCTATCTATTTTGGGTAGTTTCTGCCAAAAGTCATTTCATTCTGTAAACATGGTAGAATTTTTTTCAGTACTCCGCTCATTCACTCAGTGCTGAAGGATGTGGGTCAGGTTACACTCGTAGAAACCAAACATAAATTACAATTGCATTTGAACTAAATGGCTGCATCTTTTCCAATTAAAACAATAGAGTTTAATTGCATTCATGTAATAGTCAAAGATTTTTGGATAATAGTCCCCATTAGTTTAGTTTAGTAAATTCTGACAAACTGTTTGTGCATGCCACATAATTGTGCTCAGTAAATGAAACATAACTTTGTTTAACATATTCATCATAAATGTATGATGTTTAGCTTAATTAGGACATTTTTGTGACATTTTCTTAAAATCATTTAAGAAACTGCCTTTTCTGATCTTTTTTTCCATTTATCTTACGCACTTTTATGGGACAGGTTGATATGACTAAGTTAAGAAAATATAATGTTATAATTAATGTTTGATTACTGAGAGTGTATGAATAAAAATTTAATTTAAGGAAAGTACATGATTCTTTGACAGGCAGACTATCAATTGAGTAAATTTAACTTGCAATTGAATAGATTAACGACACTGACAATAATGACACTGGAATCAGAATAGAATAGAATAGAATAGAATAGAATAGAATAGAATAGAAACATTAACACTAACTCTCAACACACACTCATGCGCACATACACTTATTCACATCCATAGTAAATAATGAAAGCAACATAAACAAGATTCAGTGCTAGTTATGTGAAGAACCAACAGCTATTGCACATAGCGGCATAAAGAAAAGTAAAGTGCAGTCGTATATTAATCTGGGATTTCACAATAACTTCCTGAATCTGAATGACAACTAAGAAATTATTTCAAGAAGCAAAAGGGTGCAGCTAAACCAATGGTCATGTGACACCAATAAGGAAGTGACTGAAGCAGTAACAAAGGTTACAGTACGTGCTCCTTGATTTTGAAAAACTGCAGGCTGAAAACAGCTCCAAGCACAGCAGATGTTCATATATAAATACACTATGATGTCAAATACTCAGTCATACAGTTCCTTCCTGTTCTGGATGATCTCATTTAGAGCTTTTTTCATAATTAATTACTTTGTTTCTCTATTTCAATGTGAAAGTCAGGCATAGTGTGTGTTTTGTTTAACATTTTCTTTCAAGTTCATAATTTGCCAGAGAAGGAAGAGTTCTGGTAAGCATGACTCTTTTTTTTATTTACTTACTGTAAGAAATCTGTATTGCTTTGTGCAAAGCCTCAGAATTGAATTAAAATTGAATATTTTCAACATTGGGAAATTGATAGCAGTTGCTGAAGAGAGTGAGAAGGATAATAAGACCATCAGTTTATTCTCCCAAACTCCAGGATCAGTGAAGTACATCAATGTTACCCTTTAGATTTCTTGCTAGCCATCTGAAAAATTATTTCTGGACTGGAGCCTTTCTCCCTGTTGTTCACATGACCCTCACTGCCCTGTGGAGATGCTCCTGACCTGCTTGTCATACTGCTCTGCTTTCCCATCAGAGACAGGATTTGTGTGTCAACAGGGGACCACTGCATGCTGACACATCCTGAACATTGTAAAGCCGAAAAGATTTTGTGGTTGGATTGTTATGTCATCAGTGTCTTTGTAGATTTAAAAAATATATCTATTTCATTGTGGGTCTTTACTTCTGTGCCTAATTAACAATGTACATCACCTCAGACATTTCACACGACAGCGAGAATTTGGTCAGGTCCAATCCAACCAGATAATGACGTCAGTGAAACAGCCCTTTCTCACTGTACAGTATTCTTCCAAGAACTCATCTTTAATCCTCTTTTAAAGCACAGATACACTGCAGGGTGAAGGCTCAGCCTCTCACTCATGAAATGAATCCAGGAAGTGATGCGTGTCAGGATTTAAAAAATCAGCATATGTGATGAGCTTTAACGAGCAATGTCCATGCGGGAATCAAATCCATGTCATGTTATTTATGCATATTGTACAAACGTGTAACTTCAGCCCTATATCAATATTAAGGAGTCTTTCATCTTAACTAATAATCTACTCCATTACTTAATTAATGCTGCGGGATCTTGTGAGTAAAAGTGCATGCTGCAATCGATAAAGATCCCGCTCCTGTGGTTTATGGATGATGTGAAAAGCAATGCATTTACAGCAGCCTTTTGTAGTGCTGACTAAGCACAGTTAGCAATTAATAAAGCACTTCATGATGTCTAGAGACAGAGGGAGCATGTTAATGCCCCTATGCTTACAAAAATAATCTTTTCAAAACCAATAATGCCTATAGACAACATGAAGCTGAGATTATGATGATTTGAATATTTAACAGATTGATAGTTTGTAGAGGTTGAGTTCTGGCCCTTTCATAAAAGATGTATCTGTTCCTGCCTGGACTTACTGGGTATAAGGTTCCTATTGGCAGTCTCTCCAGTAACACATTAATCCATTTCATTACACAAGCATGGATAAAGTAAAGAATGAACACAAATCTAGCTCTATTTTTTATTTCTTAATTAATTAATTTTTTTTCCAAAATCACTAATTTATTTCGTAGGTTAATAGTAGGTTTGGGGAAAAACACTTTTCTTAGCCACTGCAGAGCATTTCCTCTCACAAGTGAAAATGACATGACCCTACTTTACAACATCCTCTAATTACTAAATTTCAAACACACTTATTTAGATCTACTTACATATAGCATGGGTGGAAAAACCATAAAACCTGCAATAAAATGGGATTGCACCCAAAAACTCTCTGGATCCAGTGGGGTCATCTCTGAGGTGAACATAAAGCAATTTGTGGAATGAGTTTTTGTCAGTTTGTGACTAAAGAGGATTCTGGGAAGCATGTTTGATGATCCCAGTGATGAGTTTATTAGAAATTCAGCTTTTTTCTGCAGACAAACAAAACCAACTGGCCCATATTTCAACCACGCAACAACACACTTTCACGAGGCAACTGTTGAGCTGGCACCACAACAAAGTATTCCAACAACTACTTTATGATATGCAACAATTAATTACACTCTGAAGTAATTTTTAAGCCGGGCCAGTGTTGCTGAGCAACCGTTAGAGCATGCAGGGATGATGTAAGAATGAGTCGTACAGTTAGAAGCAGACACAAAACTGTATGAATAATGATTCTCTTGCACTTAATCTATGCAGAACCCAGATTTACTTTAGTTTAGAGAGAGGAGGGTGTGTAGTAAACCCAGACAAGGCAGTGACAGATAAATCAGTAAGCCATGAGTAAGTTAGATCAACCCTCTAACCCTAGTAGATCTCTTTGCATTCATTTTCTATGTCTCAACTCAGCCCCTACATGATGGTCCTGCTCTTGCAGAAAAGGCAAACACAGTCAAGCATAACTCTATTATGTCATACCCATTCAGACTCCCTCTCTGACTAAATTGTATTAGATTGCCTGAGTGTTGATAAAAAGCTAAATCACAGTGAAAGACATATCATTCAATTGCCGTGGGATGCAGTTGAGAAATGTCTTCTCTTCCTCTTAAAAGAAGAAACTACATGAAGTGACCCGCTATGCTGGATTTTCTCCTGAGTCATTACTGTCAGACCTTGAAAATAGAAGTGCATGGAGGTATCATATTGACTAATATAACAATGAGGATTACTTAAGTGAAAGGGAAAGTGTTTCAAAGGTTTTTGAGAAATATATTTTTACCAATGTTCCTGTAATACTATTAGGATATTTGCTCATCACTTCCCAAAAATCTTGCTGTAAATTATCTGCGGGGGGTTGAATAATTCGGAGCCAAGACGCCAAATTACATGTTTTGCCATTGTAATAAACAATGATAACGTCAGTTGTGTGACTGAAATGGCAAAAGCATGCTAGGGATTTGCTAGTCGTAAAACCGAGAAGTTTCACTCACTTTCAGATCCCATGAATGAATACTAGTATTTCTACTAATCGATCTATCTAATCTATGGTTGAATAATGTTGTCTTCCTTCTTCAAATGGGCTATTTTTGGGAAAACAAGTAGTTATATTGCATGAAAAATATCTATAATGTTATGCTGCTCTTCCAAAGGTGAATAAAAGAGAGGGTTCGGTGTTTGACATCTGAAGAATTATCGATCGCCTTACTGACTAACTTATTACACTCCCATAATTCTCACCAATACTGCCTCCAAAGCACATTACAACACAATAACAACAAACAGGCCAGACACAGCAGCAATGAATGACCCGTCTTTGTTCGCTGTGAAAGGCTGATTTTGCAGTTTCACCTAACAATGACAGAAGGTGGAAACTGAGAACCTAAAGGTACATTTGAAAGTGTGATCACCAGCACATTGTGTGCGCTTTTGTATGTGCCAGTCTGAACCCCAGTGAAGGTTGGATTACAACCAGACAAAGCATCCTGCTTCCCCAACACACCAGAACTGCAAGCTTAATGTGTGCCATCTAATTTAATTTTTTTAATCTTGACTCCTAGTTTTGGAATATAAGAGGATTCAAGATGCCTCCTGCTCATACCTGACATACAGTAGAGGCTCAATCTTCAAGTGGAGTCGTATGCCAACATCTTTTGACATAAGTTCTTTCCACTCAAAGTAATCTAGATAGTCTATCGAAGTTTTGGAATGTTGGTCTGTGGAGTAATCAAACAAAATTGGATCTCTCTGGGACAATGGATCAGCATTATATCTGGAGTTGTGAGATGGAGGCATGCACTGAAAAAACTGGGACTGGGACTGTCTTGCTTGCTCAGGCACCGGAAATATGCAGCCTCTACAGGTTAAAATGGATTCCATCATATTCTAGGAAATTCAAGAAAAAACCTTTGTGCCACCTGTGAGGAAGCTGAAGGTTGGGAGTCATTTGAAATTCAAAAAGGACAATGATCCCAAGCGTTCCTAGTGCTGGGTTTCAGTAGAAGTCCGGAAACTTTCTATTGGCTATCACAGTAGCCTGACTTCAATCCTGGAGAAAATCTCTTGAGGGAGTTGAAGAGGTGGTTGCAGCATTTCAATTTAGGAATATTACAGGACTGGAGACCTTACATAGGAGGAATATTCTAATAATCCCCCAGGAGTGCTGGCTAGGTATCACTTTTGCAACAGGTTATTGCAGCAAAAGGGTGCTCTCCAAAGTTGTAGAGACATGGCATTAAAGGATTGAAAATTTTTGAGACAACAGTAGTCAGTGAAATTGGCAATTTGTCTCTGTCAGCAAGAAACAATGTATATATTTTATATTTTGTCAATGCATTTTAAGAAATTTGGTTCCGACTCATAGTAGATAGTGTTACCACCTTGTGACTCAAGGAGGTAACATGTTCGGTATCTTAAACCATTTTTTTACCAAAATGAGCACGTGTATGTGTTTTATAAAATGTAGATACAAACACTGGTGGTTCAAATTCACCGTGACAAATATGCAAAGCAGCAGCTTTTACATTTACATTATAATAAATCCATGCCTATTTCCTTCCCATATCTGTTAGAGGGTCCACATGTAGAGCCAAAGATTAATAAATTAAATAATAACAATAATAATAATAATACATTGTATTTCTAGAGTGCTTTTTAGAAAAACTTACAGATAGGTAAAAAAAAGAAAAATTTAAATCAGATATCAAAACCTTAACAGCTTAAATAACAATAAGAACAGCAACAAAAATCACACATTTATGACATGTTAAAAGCAGATCTGAAAAGGTGTTAGTGAGTTTCAGTCGTAGTGGGCAGCGATTGAGAAGGCTGCCTACCCAGGTCCGGGTGTTCGCCACCCCAGGTCCGGGTGTTCGCCACCCCAGGTCCGGTGTTTCGGTCCTGTTTGGTGGTGTAGAGAGGAGGTTGCCATCAGGAGCGGAGACAGCGGGATGAGGCTGGATGAGGTCCGTGAGCTAGGAGGGTGCCTTGTCACGGACGGCTTTGTGGGTAAGGAGGAGGTGTTTAATAATACCCAACATTTATGTAAATTTAAAACTTGCAGACAAACAAAAATGTTGAGCAGATTAATAACAGCATAATACTAATAATGTTGAATTATGTTACATCTGGGTTTTCTACTTATTTTCATTCGGAAAAAATCAGGTAAATTTAACGTAAGAACATATTTCCCTATTTTATCTGTTATTCCATTCCAGCATACATGAAAAGTGTAGCTTTGCTGATAAGGGTTTACGACATGACAATACAATATTTCCCTAATTTGTTCAGAACACAGGACATGTTTTTATTGCATTAAAATTATTAAGTGAACCGACACATTCCTATAGTGACAGAGAAAAAGTGAAAACAAGAAAAGTAGCACCACATTAGCTTTCATGGGATTTAAACATTTTGTTACGCTTGTGTCACCATGGTTTCTTATGGGTTAATTGCAGTGAAATGACAATATTCATTTTTTAATACCATATATATTTCAATCATCCGCTTCACAAAACGTCAAAACAAAATAATAACAACAAATTATGGATAACAATTTTCATGTGGTACCATAAATAACCAAAAAGAAACATTACAAGTCATATCATAAGCTTTACACGTTGTACAGTTGTTACTGCCGAAGTTGTGTATTTCAGTCCATCTAGAATTTACATATAAAGCTTAATTTATATTATAAATTGTTGTACATGAGGTGTCTTCTAAGTCAACTTAAATTTCCGCAACAATGACGTCCCGACTTAAGAAAAAAACAAACGGTTACGTCTATCAATGAAAGAACGTGTTCCAAAGCATGTCCCAGACAGAGGAACTGACCGTATAGCTGATTTCCCAACAGCCATTCCTAATTCACTCCTCCAAGCCAACCGCCGTTGCCAAGGTTTCCATGCACGCGCTGCCTGCGAGAGCGGAGTCGCGCTACTGTCATACAGTATGGACAGTCATGGCGTCGGATATACAACCTGTGTGGATTACTTGTCTCCCTTCTTCCTGGAGTTATGGGGTTACTCGGGATGGTCGCGTCTTCTTCATTAAGTAATTATCCTGTCGAAGAGAACTACTCAATTTTTGTCCACCCTTTTCGTATTGCAACGGTACATGAATGATTTTCTCTCTGTCAACAGCGAAGAAGCCAAGAGTACAACCTGGCTGCATCCGGTGAGCGCTGAGGCGCTGATAACCGGACATAGAAAAACTCCAGGTGAGATGTCACTTTATGCTAGTCAGGTTTCTCTCATTTGTCTACCGTGCCGTCATGTTCGACCATGTCGCCACGCCGAGTGTGAGACAGTCGCTGTGACATCGAACTATATGTGGGCTTTGGCCACTTGTGCAGTGAAAAATGAGCCGTCTCACTCGCGCCACTTAACCATGAGCCACAGCCTCTCTTGACAGGTTGGTCAGTCACTTGAGTTGGACATTGGACTTTTAAAACTACGACACCAGCCTAAACGTCAGCATAAGAATCGTTTTTATTTTATTTTTAACCCCTGGTGATAATATATGATACACAATTACTTTTTCTTAATTTTACTAAAATGTAGTAATATATAATCTTTGCTTTACTGTTTATTGCTGCTTTTTGGTCAGGCTTTTACATAGTTATTATTTTATTTTTTATTTTTTTATTGATGCTTTTATCTGCTTTTGCTTTGTAACACTTTGAGATTTGATCCAAATGTAAAGTGCATTATAAATTAAATGTATTATTATTATTTATTATTATTACTGTTTGAAAAATGGGGCGTTGACTTTGATAGGACAATTACACATCACATGACCAGGAAACTCTGTTTGAAACAGAAAAGGAAATACATTTGTTTGTCATCGAGAGAAAACTGTCACTGCGTCATTTTACAGGTGTTTGTAATTACCTTATCACCATGTTATTATTAACCCATTTCCCAAATAACAATTTAAGTTATATTAATCTTAATCGTGTAAATTGAGTTATCCATTTCACCAAGTATTGTTTTTGTTTTGTCCCGATTTCAATAAAATATGCTTTTAAAAATTAAATAAATCGGATGGAGGTATTCATAAAATAACTTAAGTCAAAGGAAGATATCAACTAATAGATATGAATCCCTGATATTTAATTTGATCATTTAACTTGATAAATGGGTATACGTAACCAGCCACTATGGACTGGAGGGATGAGCTAGTAGCTGTAAGTCAACAAATTCGAGCTTCCTCTGCTCCTATACAGTAAAATACGCCTTTGTGTTTGAAACGCCCCACCTAGCAGTCTGCAGAGTATTTTTTCTATACGAATACTATTGTTTGGCTGCTAGAATATTATGTGTAAATTCCTTTTCATTATCATTTGCAATATTACCTCTCGTGATTATATTTCAATGAATTATTTCAACACTATGTTCATTATAATGTGCATTATTGCATGACAGTATTTTTATGTCCAACAGTAGTACGCTCATTATCACATGCAAAGTTACTTTACGGTATTATTATCATGTTTAGCATTACATTCATTGTCATATGCAATATTCCTTTACTCTCCTTTCGCAATTTTAATATCCAGTATTATTATCACTTACAATAATACTATATTTATTATAATGTTGTACTATGACACTAGTTTGTATTTGCTTCTTATGCACTTTGTATTTTTTTTGTCTCTCTCTTAAATGCAATATTTTCTTTTTTTTTTATTGAATTATGTATAGTTTTGTTATAGTAGTTTTGGCGCAATCTGGCGCAAGAGCTTTCCATCAGGATTAATAAAGGGTTATCTTATCTAATCTTCATGTCTGCGGGCCTTGATTTTTCTATTTACTAGGAAAACAATTAAAAAACGGCGAACTATATATGTTGTAATTTAGGATAGCCCATTCTCGTTAGAGTGGACATTTAGCTTTTTATGTGGTTCTCAAAATTCTTCCATAATTCATATACAATGTTGTGTTGTGCCATCAGCATCTGATATATTTTTTAATAAATTTTTAATTGACTAACACTATAATGTTACATTTCAAAAGGTAAGAATGTATTAGTTAATTCACGACGAACCCATTTCGGGGCATCATGTTTCACAAATTAAACTGTTTTTGCAACTGAACAATGTTCATATTTTTTCAATGATAAATTCTTTGGTCCAGCTTTTCATATGTAAGAATTATTTGCTCTTATTTGGCTTTGGACAGATGTTTTGGTGAAACAAACAATTAAAAAATGTTTCATTCAGCTTTTGGAAACCATGATTGATTAATATTGTTTGACATTTGAAGATCAATTAAGTGATTGACCAAGAAATTGATTTATAGATTAAAAAATAATATTCGTAAATCAAAAATAATTTTCGGTTCAAATCCTAAAGGTGAAGTTTACAAACCGTTACATTTCCTCTAATCCTTGACTACAATGATACCCTCACATCTGACAAGTCAGAAAACTTTACATATTTGTCGTTCGTGATTGAACAATGATTACATATGACAAATAGATGTATTAAAATAGCTTCTGATGTATGTAGTTTGGTTGAGTAATGGCTGAATGGTTGAATTGACTTACTACCGCAGCGCTGGAAGTCAGTTTACAATTTGGCAGCTGGGAATGCATTGTATTGGTTAATTTAATCTAAACAACATCTGTTTGGGCCACTAGTTTGTCCTCACATTTTTGTTTTCCTCTTCCCCCTTCATAGATCTACCCACGGGATGGGAGGAGGGCTATTCTTTTGAGGGTGCTCGGTGCTTTATCAAGTGAGTACTACACCCTCCCTTCGTGAGACACACCACCAGCATAACTCATGAACCAACATACTGTATCTAAACCTGCCATATGCATTTAAAGAACTTTTTCTTTGTGCAGGATATCACTGTGGTTACATTATGCCTTACTATTTTAGTAATTTATTACCAATTTTATTATCTGGACTGAAGGAAAAATTCTTTCAAATACTGCCTTACTCTTGAAAATCATGTTCTATACAGATGATAATGCTACATGTGCATAAATTGAACCTTTACTCTCAAAAATGTTAATGATTACACAGGAACATTGTGCAAATACTAATTTAACATGGGCAGAGTGTGGTTGCTGTCTTCTTGAGAGCTGTTTTTATTTATTCAGAATAACTAAACTGGACTTATTAGGAGAGATTAATAAAAAAAAATTCTTTTCATTGCAATTAATGAACTGTCTGATAAGCTGTTGTCCTTCCTGTTTGAGGATTTTGGGTGTAAAAATCACACTGGGTTTGAGTAGATACTGTAGGTTATTCCTGATGTACCCGCCAACCTGCTTTTTTGAAGTCTGCCTGCACTTATTTGGTTTGATTATTGTATTCCCTCTTCACTAATTTCTTTGGGGCGTGTGGGCAGTAGAAAATGTTATATATATATATCCATGTCCATGAAAACCCTCTTATTTCTTACAAAGAAATAAGAGTGTTTTCATGGATGGTTTTTGTGCCACTCTCTGTGTGAAGACCAGGACCTTACTTGAATTACATTAGCAGCTCATAATCTACTACACAAGCCTGATGCATGCAACTAATGACCAGAGCTCAAAAGCACAGTCATTGAGTCAGCACTGAATCATGATGAGTTGAAATATGTTGTGCTTCCTTACAAAACACTTCATTCGCACAGCAAGCGTAGATATGTTTCAGATTAATTCCTCAGCCGAAATACAGGAAGGCTTCCGTATGTTTGAAAATGTATCATAAATTTAAGAGATTCTGCCTTATTATCCTCACTGAATCGCCTTTGAATTTGAAGCGTTTCACGTGGCAGGTTTCCAGGCAGTCTGGAACCTTACACTATAGTACTCAATCACAACCTCTGAGTACAAAAGAGATTTTGAGACCACATTCATTAGTTGATCATTATGATTCTCTGACAGTTTACTGACATGCTAATGCCGTAATTCATCAAGTACTCATGCTGTTCCATAAAAAGTGTCCATACTGCATTATGCAAGTGATAAAAATGGTTTTTCATTAGCTTTATTCTGACCAGCAATGTCATCAATTCTCTAAAATGTTTTCTTGACTCGAATCATATGATCATTTCCCAACATGCGTTTGTGTATGCTGAAGTTACGTTTGCCCATTTGTAATTTTCCCTACTCAGAAATACATGAAGCAGTTCAATATTAGGTATTACCTTTCCCTCTCTCTTGTTATGTTGTCTCTCAATCCCCTCTCTCTTCTTTTAGCCCCAGATGTCACCTACATAATACAGTGTGTCTGTCATTTATTTTTGAATGCTTCATAAAAGGAAACAAGGGAAAGCCAAAGTGTGAGCCCCAAACTTGCCTATAATGCTTCATTTGAATGAAAGCTCATGGTGAGTGTGTTGAAAAGTGTGGTGGAGGCTGCCACTGCAATGTGTGTTTTTTGTTTTGATTGTTTCAGCAAAACACATTTTCCCAGATTATTTACAGAGATAGGCCCAAGATGTTCCTCCTCATTATTTTATTTTACATTACAAGGGCTTTTAGAATAGCATTCCTGTTGGCAGTGGTCAATGTTGTATTTCAGTCTTTACGCTGACTGTATCCAAAGATCAAAATGCTGATCTTAAATGATGAAAATCTATTTTAGCTAGACCTAACTAGATTATTTTGGCTTTGTTAAAGTACTCCTGTTAATCTAATCATGACTAATGTTGACATGAAGAATTTCCGACAAGTTTATGGTAACACTGACTACAAGTGCTCTCTAAAACTGTCCAGAAATGCCAGTCCTCTGATTTGATGTGTGAAGATGGAGGGTACAGATGTGATAGTGTGGACATGAGGCATGTTCCATCTCAAAATTTGATGACGTTGTGGTGCTTTCAGTTTTGAATGAGTGAAGGTCAGTTCAGTTGTAATATGAAGTTCCTTCTTTTTTTGGCCCAATGCCAACAGGCTTTTTTTAGGGGACTATGTGACTATGTGTATCCTTTTGGCTTTTAAAGAAGCCAAAAATGTCCCTGTTACTGAGACCTTCAGTGCTGTGCTGCTGTTAAAATTAAACATTTTCTTTCAATTTTTCTTTTAATTTATTTTATGAAGAGCACATGAAGGCCACAAACACATAAACATATGCAATTGTATTTCCCTACGGTGACAGGTACCAATTAGTCTTTATACATTTAAATTTCAAGCATGTGACCTCTAAGGCTGATCCTGGCTATAAATCGGAAATCACTGAGCTGAAATACAGATTTCATCTATCGCTTTGGTACTACGAAACCAGAGACAATAATACTTACATCAGAGTAACACCTTACCCTTTACTTAAAATAAAGTTGTAAGAGTTTTATAATGAACAATGAGTTAACATTAAAGACGGCTGGACAAACTCATAACTTGGTCAGAATAAAATCTCCTGAAGTGATTTGAGCTTTTAAAGAAGAACAAATGAATAATAATTGGCAGAACGTTTTTGTGGAGGATACTAATGACGTATATGATGCATTTTTAGATACATTTTCTGACAGATATTGTCCATTGAAAGAAATTGGACACAATTCCAAAAAGAGAGGAAAATTATGATTTACAAAGGGCTTGGAAAAACATTGTAAAAAGAAAAATAAACTATATAGGGAATTTTTTAAACATCGAGCAAAGGACAAGGAGGAAATATACACAGTTAATGAGTTTAATGATTTCTTTGTTAATATAGGCAACGATTTGGCAAAAGAAACCAATCTTCTCATTGATGAAAATTATCATTTTGATTTTGCTTTTAACCACACCAATTCAATGTTTCTTGTTGGAGTTTGTGAGAGTGATGTTTTAAAAGTGGTGAGAAAGTTAAAGAAAAATAAATCTATGGGTGGTAATACTATGATATATCACTCGTAAAAGAAGTAATCGACTGTGTTCTTGAACCATTTACTGATATTTGTAACAAATTTCTTCAAACAAGTTCTTTTCCTAATAAAATGAAAATGGCTAAACTGGTTCTAGTCCATAAAAATGGCAAAAATAATTTTTTATCAAATTATGGATCCTTGTCTATGCTACCACAACTTTCTAAAACACTTGAAAAACTATTTGTGAATAAACTTGATGATTTTGTTGAGAAAAATGAGTTACTGAGTGACCATCAATATTCAGGAGCAATCGATCAAGATCTTTAGCAGCAAGCTTTTGACATAATTGATCATTCATTACTTATTATTTACTACATTATGGAGTAAGAGGTGTTACAAAACAGCGGTTAAGTATTATTCAAATAACAGGTTTCAAATGTTAAAATTAAGAAATCTGAATCACATCTTAGAGGAGTAACTTGTGGTGTTCCACAGGGTTCGCTATTGGGACCTAAGTTATTCATACCTTCTGTAAATTATATTTGTGGAGTATCTGATGTGTTGAAGTTTCTTTTGTTTGCAGATGATACAAAATGTACTTTGTTCAGGGGAGGATATGAAACAATTTATCAAAAACAATGGAAAGAGAATTGATTATCCTAAAAACAAATTTATGGCGTTTAGTGAGTGTAAGGCAAATTGTGATATAACATTGAATTTAAATGGTCTTGAAATTGAAAAGGTTTATGAAAAAATGTTTGGGCGTGACAATAGACCATAAACCCTGTTGGAGAACACACATAGAATATATCAAACAAAAACTCTCCAAATCTGTAGCTGTTCTTTATAAAACAGAGGATCTGTTGAGTAACAAATGTCTGCATGTACTCTACTGTTCACTTGTGATGCCATATCTGTCATACTGCGCTAAAAAGTGGGGAAACGGATATAAAACAAATATAGACCCTAAAATTGAACTTCAGAAATAAGCTATCAGATAATAAATAAAACTTTTCACAGCTTAAACTTTAAAGATATTAAGATTATCTCTTCAAATTAAGAGAAGGTAATTATAATTTAAGAGTGTTGTTTATTTTTGAAACAGGTCAAGTTAGAACCAGTGTAAAATACAAATGTGTTTCAATTTTGGGGGTTAAACTATGGAATGGACTGAATGATGGGCGATTATTATGTATAGTGATTAGATTGTTAAATATTTGAGGATTATGCATTGTATAGTTTCATCAGGATAAAGTCATTATGTATTCTTTTCCCTCTGTGTTGATGTTTTGGGTTATTCTTTGGATGGTATCGGATAGACAAAAATAAGCCTTGGGCTTCAGCTGATTCCTTTTTCGTTTATTTACTGTGTTAATAATTTTGTAAAAAAATGTTGTTTTTATCTTTTTTTTGTTTGTGGTTTTTTCTTAACATGTATCTAACCGAGATTTATCTCTACAGTTCAAGATATGTCATACACTTGAGGGCATCAACAATTGTAGGCATTTTATCAGAGATCTTAATAATGAATAAGTACAACACAGACTTAAAGCATTTGGGATGTGTTTTCAGTTTAAGTGACACCAGTAAATGTAACTATCAGAAAAAATGGCCAGGCATGGATTCACATTTTTATCAGTGTGGACGTACAATGGCTATAGCTTCACTTGGAATGCTGTAAGATTTAGGCTTATGATCTAAATCTTTCAGTGTAAACAAGATGAGCACCTCTATGAACCTCCACTAACTTCCAAACAGACATTTATGACAAACTGGATTCCCACCTTTCTATAGATAATTATATTTGTGAGCAAAACATTACATCTGACCTGATTATCTTACCTTGAAAATCTAAGAACAGTAAGGGAAATGACAAAAATTAAAAATACGGTTGTAATCCCCTTATAACTGATCAGAATACTGACCTCTACATTCGGCTAATTAACTTCGGGTGAAATATTTACTTTGGTGCTAGCTGTCTGCAGTGCGTCAGATCAAGTGCTCATATTGAAAAAAAAGCTTTGAACAATCATTGATCTTCTGCTTTAAATCCTCATTGCAGCTGCAGCATTGCCACTAAATTTATTCTTATGCATAATGTAAATCTATTTTTATATGTATTTGTTATTGCTTAAAAAAGCACTGGTGTCTGAGTGACTGGTACGTGTGAAATTGTATTTTTTAATATACGTGATGGCTCTAATGAACAATTGTTCAAATTGATGTGCATTCCACTCTGTATTGAAACTCTGTCAGGACATTTGAGGCAAGATCTTACACATGTTTAATTACAATTCTATATTAGATGCTAAAAGCAAATGATGGATGGCAGGTTGCAGGACTTTTGGTCATTTTGCTAACACGGGCCAAGGGATCCTCCCTCATTCCTTGCAAATCGTTTACTGCATATCAGCCAAAAAAAAATTAAGCTGATTCTACTGTATGTTTTACATTGTTTGAAAAATCACTACTAAAGTATTCATAGATCATTCATTAGTCTAACACTCAGTACTAAAAATATGTTCCAACTTAATTAGCTGTGCTGTATCACTTGTGCTAGTTGCTGGGGCAATGGACACAGATGTTCGTCTTCTTTTTTTAAATCTTAGCAACTATCCTTTTACCCACATAAATTCTCACCAGTGCGTGTGTGTGCGTGTGTGTGTGTGTGTGTGTATGTGTGTCCACTGATTGATGATGATCTATTATAAAGGTAGCAAGTGCACATTAGTGCATACTGAGTTAGATCCAGGATTCACACGAGACAGCTCTCATGCTCTATTTCACACTTAAATACACCTACTTAGTTTCAAATTGACCAAAACCTGCATGCTTTTCCTGTTTGATCATAGCTTCCACACAAACACAGACACAACAACCACACACTGAATGAGAATAGCTGAAAAGATCACCATCATCATGATGAAAGATGAGAATCAGATCGTAGTTTCATTCACACTCCGATTTGCTATCTAACTGAGAATCATGAAAAAAGTGAGGAATACTGAAATTCTATTAGGGTTCATCACTCAATATTTAGTCAGTACAAATAATAATTACTTAACATGTAGCCCCTTGTTACTTTTTACACTGAAAATAAGATTAAATCTGCTTTAAATAAACTGTATTGTTACGGTCTGTGCCCCAGATTCTCCATTATTTATAGTCATAGAGACATTAAATGTAAAAAAGAGTGATGAATAATGTATATTAAGCACCAAATTAAATCATCTTGATGTTCTTCCTAACCTTCATCTGAAGTATTGATTCCAGATGTGTCTTCCCTAACAAATGGCTAACATTAACAAATGGCACATCAGGTACGATGCCTCATTTCAAAGTGTAAAACTCTGAGAGTGTTCATTCATCCTCTGGTGGGAGGAGACTGTTGGCTGACAACTTCTGTAGGTACAGAACTCATACATTTCACTAGTGTGTGCAACATGATTGAAGGGGGAAACCACTGGACCTGGCTCTCATAAGTGTCTGTTCTGAAGCTGGGTGCTGACTGGGAGGCAGACAGTCAGTTAGACAGGCTTTGAGCAGCTTAGACTGCTCTCACAACTTTCTGTCTCAGCCATCTGCCCAGCACTGGAGGAAAAGTGTGTGCATTGTGGTGTGTTGATGCTGTGTGTGTGAACATATGTGTAAGAGATTCTCTGATGTCAGTGACTGCCCCAGGTGCTGATTAAGATAGAAACCCACCTCAGACAAAGTTAGCCCCTGCTATTGCTCACAAAATTCGTTACTATCTGTCTTTTATTAAGATAAGATAAGGTAAGATAAGATAAACCTTTATTAGTCCCACAACTGGGAAATTGCAGGGTTACAGCAGCATGTATATTATGAAAACAAATTACATTTGTTATAAGCAAATAGTAGTCACTCTGTTTATACTATAGTTAGTAGTCTATTCTCAAGAAATGACAGTGTTGCTTTAATCAAGAGACCCAGTCTGTGGTGGTTGTAAGTGCTGTTAGCTGAGGTCTCTCTAGTGTAATCTCTAGCTGTCTCAGACTAAATTAAAACAAACCTAAGTCTTTTATGTTGATCATCTTACAAATCATTTCTGACTTTATACTTTTTTTTCTCCCTAATCTTAAACTCTGTAATCATTAATGTCCTGTTTTTAAGAACATGTATGTAATCCTCAGCAGTGTATGTGATGGAATGCAGGCCTACCTGTAGGATTTAGTCATGGACCGTAGATCCTACAGTAATGTTTTGGTCTGAAAGCCTCTTAGTTGTGTGGTTTCTTTGCATTAATGCTGAGACAGCTGTGGAACTTAAGTAATCCCTGCAGTAATCTGCAAAGAGCCCCTGTGAACTTTCTATGTCAGCATTATGTTGGTCTATATACGTTTGTAGGATAACTCAAAATTTAAGATTGTATTTTGATTAAAGTTTGTGTACAGCTGAGACCTGGGTCAAGATTATCTCATATTTGGGCTGGATTTGATTACAGAAGTGGACTGTGAATCACTCATTCTTCAACATCATGAGATACAACCTGGTGCTCCAGGGCGACATTTAGTGGAAGTCAGTCTTTTCTCGAAAACATCTTAAAAAAGGATTTTGCCAGATGTGTCTTGGATGGTGTGACACAAGACTATCAATATAAAAATACTGGCTGTGAGTTTAATGATCGAGGTTCAAAATAGCAACCAAACAAATTGAGATTCCCACATTTAATATTTCTTAGGAAACAACTTTTCCTTTCTTGAGAAACCTGTTTTATTTTGTATTCATCAAGTTATAAAGTAAAGATTAACATCTAGTTGGAGAGGCAAAAGTGAGAATGTTTTTTTTGCAGGATAGGAGCTTAATTTGTTTTTCGAAAGTGCAGTGTACTGGTGCTTTTCTGCTCTTCTTTGAAGACCCAACTGCCTGTGTAACACAGTTGATGCTGTAGAGACTCAGAGCCAGTCCCTTGTGAAAATGAGGCCTCTTTTGTCTTTGCTCTCCTGATTGCTTGAATCTAGGTCCTTCATTTCTTAAAATGTTACAGCTCCCATGACCAATTATGGCAAAGTATCCACTTATTCCCTTTATCAATTTTCCTTCTCTCTTTCTCTGGTCTGTCTACGTCCTTACAGTAGACGGTGAACAGCCCAGTTGTTTTTCTGATGGTCTGTAATGATTGGAGAGCTTTTGGAAGCTCTCACTCGGTTGAAATGATGTCCAACTGGGAGTGCCTAGATCACCATATTAAAATGTCCATAGAGGGGCTTGGACCACCGGACTTTTTCCTGAAAGAAACAGTGAGAAATTCAGCCTCTACATTTGTTTTTATCTATTTTGAAAGTACAGATCCCAACCTCATTAAAGGGTCAACTCAAATATTGCTTCCTTGTAGAGGCTTTCCTGAAGTTTTGATTTCGCAACAGTATTTAACATCATGCCCTCCTGTTCCTGTGGCTTTGTTGCCCAGAGAGAAAAGGGTTTGAATAAGCTACAGTCGACTGCTCTGTTCCCTGCACAGCTCACATGGCACAAAGTCGTCACTCCCTAGTTCTTTGTTGCTGGTAAGCTGTCAGCAAGACATTATTTCTGTCTATTAAATCTCTTTTAATGTGAGGGACTTTGGTGAATTCAGGATCAGAAATGTAGTTTAATATTTGCAGGAATTAAATATAAGATACATATAATTATGTTTATTAAAGTCTTATCAGTTGAAACTAGGAATTGTTGTTCTTTCAGTGGCTTAGGATGAGTCTTTTATTTCTCTGGAGGGATTGTCACAATAACCGTCACAAACTATTTAAATGCTGTGGAATGTCCATTGCACAGATTTTTTGTTATTGACTTTAAACTCATGAAGTCCCGAGGTGCTAATTTTCAACTTGTATTTGTTTGTTGTATTTTTTGTTCTTAAAAAGGTAAGTTTCAATTAATTTTACAAATCCAATTCTTTGTATAACATTTCTAGATTTCTGAAAACATATTTTGAAGAAACTGATATAAATGAGGTTAGAAAAGATAGAATACAGTTGTATTTTTTATTAATACGTTTTGGACTTGCAAGTAAAACAAGGACATTTTGTGTTACTAAGTTTAAAAACAACAAAGACTTATTTTTTTTAAATTTATCATTACATAAATGAACATTTAGGTAACATTAAAGAGCTCAGCAGCGTTTCTTAAATAATTCAGAGATATGTTCTATTAGGAGAATATACTCCTTTCAAGGTGAAATGGGACCGAATTTTAATGGGCTACTGTCGTGTTTCTACATTAGCCCAGAACAGATAAAACAACTTTGACTCAAGAGAAGGACTTTAACATTTTTAGTAGACAGCAAAGAGGACAGTGAGACAATGAGTGTTCTGCTGGTTTTTATCTGCAAACGCTTTACTGGATGCCTCTTAATCCATACACACATGACAAACTTTAAGTTTTAAATCCTATTATATTTCTGTCCGTGTCTCTTTAGCCCAGTGATAGCATAGATGGGTTTGACCATAAGGTTAATAATTGGGATTAAATTAATGGTTGAATATGTTATAACCCTTACTTTATCTCTGATGACCTAATCACTTTTAAGGGAAATTAAATCTGCACATTTAAGCTTATTTTCATGTCTATTCCCTTTCCAGTCCTGGAATGCATAGAAGCCATTCAAAGGAAAAAAGGTACTTATGTAATATTGTAACTGTATGAATGACTTTCATATATATTCTAAAAACTATACAGCGAAAGTGAACCATCTTTTTACAACCAGGTAGGGCCTTTTGTGCATATGGTGTAGTTGGAGGCTCATCATGATTTCAGTGCACTGTAAATTCTGCGGGATCAAACAGCACCACAATGTTGGAGGTGTACTAGTGCATCAAATTCATCAATGTAGAACGATAGAGTGGAGATACGTAAGACTTCTTAACAATAAATCTAGACTCTGACATGATATCTGTACAGTGAACATGGTGTTTTTACTTGTTGGGGATTTTGCTCTCTTTCTGGGGACAGGGAGGAAAGCAGCGCATTGGTGATTGGATAATAGTCTGACAGCAGAAGAGTCACTACCCAACATTTGAGCATAAATGCAGAGTCTTCTCCCACGCTCTGCTCAAGGATCTGGCCGTTTTTGCTTAAACAAATATTTGATCTCAGTGCCAAGTCTCTCTTTGTACCTGCTGTGATTGATATTGTACAGTTGGGTTTCTCACAAGCTTAATGCCATCTCTAGAGTTACAACAAGAAGAATTTACCAGAGTCTGGTCAGAGTCCCAGAGAACATGCTAAAATTGTTGTCCCTTGTAATAAACAAACACAAGCTGTTTGTCTATTAAACACAAGACCTTGGAAAAAACCAAACTGTTAAACCTACACCTCTAGATCTAAATGGGTGCCTTGGAAGCAGATTGTGCTTCCTGACTTCTAGAGCCTTAACCATCTGTTTGAGTTCAGGTTCAGGTTGTTAACAGAAAACTGACAAAAACGGTACCGCAAATAGATTCCTCACTCCTACCTCCTACTTGAGATTTTTGTCAAAATCGAATTCCACGTTCTTTGTTTTTTGATCCTTTTGCTCTCTCTGTCAGAATCAACTTACAGAGACTGAGATAGATACTTTAAAAAACATCTATGTTGTCATATCCCATTTTTTATTGATACTTTTCTAATAATTGTAATCTGATTGTTTTCTATCCGATCTCTTCTATAATAGAACTGAAGTATTACAGCAGATCACAATAACGTTTTGCACTTTGTCCAGCTATAAAAAAAATGTCTACTTTAGACATTTTTTGTCTAAAGTAGACAAAAAATGTCTACTTTTTTGTCTACTTATCAACAAAAAATAAGTAGACACAGTTGCATTCTTATCAACAAAACCTCCCTACATGACCCATGGTGTTCGCAAAACCCTTTAAAAATCAATGGGTTGGTGAAATGAAATCAATACATTGTTCAATTCATGCTGCGTATCAGCTCTGTGCAGCCTGTTCTCACTCTCACTTAGGTGAAAGATGATGAACATCATCCCAGTGGGGGAAGCTGACAGGGCCTTCATGTCTGTAGTAATGGTTGCACCACATATTGATCCATCAGCCTTATCATCTGTCAGCCCTCTGCAGTACTTGTGTGCAGCAGCAGAGATGGATGTCTATGAAAGTCACCTGTCTTATATTAACATGAGCACTACTTACTCCTGAGTAGATGCAGCCTTCCCTCTTCTATGCTGCTATTCATAAATGGATGTGTGCAGGTATTTTTCTCCCATGAGAATGTAAGCAAACCACTGCTTTTCACTCCAAGTCCTCTGCTGGTGGTTCAGATAAATGCATGTGTCTCAGCCTCTGAACTTCTTGTGCAATGTATTTTTTGGGATGATTTGAAGATGCCTCTCATATGTGACCGGTTTATTATTGCATGTTGCTGCATTGTTGATAGTATTAACTTAACTCACTGGGCATACAGCGTGCAGATGTAACTGATGTAAAGACTAAATAGATGTAAAAATAAGTGAAAATCATGCTTTTACACAACGCCCTCTTGGAGTTTGGGGAAATTGTTTTGTGCTTAGAAATGCAGCGACAGCTGTTTAATCGATTTACAGCGTCTGAAATATTTTGACAGTTAATTATTAATTAATGTAATTTTCCAAGTTAAACAGCCAAAAGTTGCATTATGCCAGTGTTAGGGACAGGGCTGGTAGGCTGGTGGAGTCACAGTTGGAGTTGAAGGGAAGGGTTTTATTTTACCCCAAAATAAGGAGATTTACAAAAAAACAGCAATGTAGTTCTGGGCCCAAAAAAATAAGTCAAATAAACATAACGGAACTCAGGATTTGATGATACAGCATGATTGGCGCTTCCTGTATAAAAAGTTTGCTGCTTGCTGGGTCTGATATTTTACCCAGATGCCCCAGCAACAGAAGCTCAATAGTACAAGCACCGGTAAAACACATTAAGTTAATACAACTTAATTTAAGATAATTTGAATATACAAAACTAAACTACATGCACATTTTACAAACATAAATAATGTACATTCCACAGATGCTAAATGAACGATGTCTATGTTTCAGGAAGTCAAGAATTATTTGTATTAATTTATGTGAGTCTGTACATGTGTGTGTAAAAAGATGTCTAAACATATCTACAAGGTGCTGGACGAGGCTTCCAACTTCTGCCACTCTCTGGCCGCAGATAGTAGCCATCACAGCCAGATACATCATAGTTAGTTGTGACAGGTTCTCATTCTCACTCATTAGTCGGGGTAAGTTTGATGAGGATGCCATGAGCTCTTGGATGTTATGATTTACATTTATATTATTATAAAACATATATAGTAATCAACTGTAACAACTATTATGAAGTTACAACCCTAGTTGTGTATTTGTGTATATATTGTATATTGTATGTGCAGTGTAAAATCATAAATATAAATCCACCAAAAGGTTGACAAAAAAAAAGTAGGATTTAGAATTTCCTTCTCATCTGATGACCAGTCAGTCTCTGGAATGTCTGCAACTACTTTCAATAAGGCTCCTGGTCTCACTTTTCATTTATCTGGTCTTAGTTTTGTATAGGTCACTCACACCAAAAAGGAAACGTTCTCTCCGCGATGAGAGCATGCCGGAAGCCACAAATAACTTAATAAATAATTATTTTTGCGTGTTAGTCAAACTTGATATGGATGAACTTCTGGAGTAATTTTCAAACGCTAAATTAATTCAGGAAGTCATGATCGGTGCTAGGGATTTTCATCACTATGTTTACAGAATCGGATACCTATGGTAGCTCCTGTGTAATGATTTGGACATAGCACATGGAAGTGGTAACTGTAAGATCTTTGGATCCACCAGATTTGCCGCTCTGCCTTTTTGTGTTCATTGTTTATTTATGGAGGAGGGGGGGCTCATTAGTCATTCGGTGCGACAGCCTAATGTGTACACAAGCAGTTTGCCCTCTGCCAGGAACCAAAGCACAGTTGAAGCTGGCTCAGCTCCAGGCTTAAAATTGGTTTTATCCTGACTTCTTTTTTTTCTTTCTTTTTAGAATTCATTGTTTTGGCAAAATGCCAATTTAATTGAACCTGGTACTACTTGCCAACCCTCCTAGTTGACTCAATGTGATAAACTCAATAATTACTTCATTCATTATCAACTGCTTATCCTGTTCAGGGTTGCCGGGGGCTGGAGCCTATCCCAGCTGACATCAGGCAAGCGGTGGGGTAAACCCTGGACATGCTGCCAGTTCTTCACAGGGCAGACACAAAGGGAAATACAACCACTCACACGGGCAATTTTAGTGTCACCAATTCCTCTATTTTGCATGTTTTTGGACTGTGGGAGGAAACCGGAAAGAACCCATGCAGACACAGGGAAAACAAACAAACTCCACACAGAAATGCCAGCAGAGGTGGACTTGTACCTGCTACCTTCTTGCTGTGAGTCAGCAGCGCCAACCACTGCGCCATTGTGCCGCCTACATGAGCAACTGTCATCAAATGTCTTTTCGTTAAATCAAATCCAAAGCCTATTTACATAAAAAAAAACTAAAGATTGCAGTGAAACCAAAACAGCATTTTAATTGTATATTCTGATCCACCACTTAAACCACCTATCTAATATTGTGTGGGCTCCTCGTTCCTCTGACTTGTTAGTCCAATAAATCCCACATGCTCAGTTGAATTGAAATGTGATTAATTTGGCCAAGTCAGGGTTATAATCCTTCTGACGGAGAACACTGCCCTTAGGGAATATGTTTCCATGAAGGGAAACATTAAAACTAGCTCCCCAGGCGCTCATTTGTTTATTTCATGCAGGAAGTAACAACACAAGTGTTTAACTACTTCTCCTCAACATTTTTTATATTGGTTAGGAGTCTGGAGGCAAGCTGAGCACCACCAGTTAATCATTTTGTTCATGCTTATTGTTGTTGAATATAATGACCACCTGAAACCTGTTTGGTCAAACAAGGATAGAGATATCTATCCTTATGGCTCGAGAAGCCTTATGGTTTCTCGAGGGCGATAAAACCAGCTTAGAGCTCATGCATAGGGTCTCATATCTTTGTCATATTGAGCCAGACTATCTATAAAACTTAGTGGATTGAGCACTTTAATCAGGGAAAGATGAGTGAGGTGTGTGGTAACATCTTAAAATTAAAAACTAAACATATTCTCGGTAGATGAATCATTAGCACATGTTTCTAAGTTTATGTTGCTAATTGTACATTGAATAATAATTAAAAGAATGGCTGTACATTATCAGCTTAAATCAAAGACATATTACTTTCCTTGGAACTGTGGAAAGTGCTTTACTTTAAACAAGGTTTCACTTTTACTATGATTGAGTCCAGTGACCCAGTTTGACCTGCTATGACATCACCAACTATAGCCATCACCAAAAGAGATAAGAGTGGACTGAGAAAGGAGGTTTATTTCACTGATTATTGCAGGGCAATTGCAGCCTGGTTACTGCAAAGGAAAAATATGTAGAGCAGCATCAGAGCAGATATGAGGCATTAAAACCTGCTTTGCTGCATTGCAGCCATGAAAATAGGATTTTCAAGTCAGCGACGGGCTATACGCAGTTTTATTTTTCCCTCTTATCACACACCTAGGTAGCTCTGTTGCTTCTTTTTTGTTAATATGGTTTTGATATAATCTTTACCAGTCGTCACTGACAATATCAAAGTACAAAATGCCTTGAGAGCATCGCAAAGGAATGCTAAAGGTGCAGGTGCCAAATCAACCTTAACTTTCATCCATCCATTATCTGACGTCTTGCTTTTTTGAACTGTTGTAACGGCACATGCATATTTCATTTTCCTACAGTTTGCTGCATTAACTTCATATTAAACTCCACAGAACAGGATTCTGATTATCCATGAGCCACATAAGGGTTTTAGTCCTGCCTACATGTGTGTTGTATTTGGAAAAGACCACTGTCAGTGTTTCCCAAGTCATCTGGCCTGAAATGTAGTACTCTAATCACCTGTAGCTGTGTTTCCACTGCAGAAACTTTCCACAGGGTCTGAAGCTATGGAGAAACTACAGCAGTGCATTCCCACTGAAGGGACCAGAATCTAAATTATTTTCCAGGGACATTATATTAGCCTGAAAAGTCCTTAATGTGGGGGCACCGCTTTCCAAAAGTCTTTACTGAATGGTCAAGTACAGCTACAGAGCAGTTTGTTTTTAGCTCACTATGCTTATTTTTTTATTGAACATGCTAGTGGATCAATAGGGGCTGATACAAAACATATTATAATAATGATATTAAAACTACTACTTTTAAAAAATAAACTACATTGAGTATATAACATAAAACAACAAACAAACGATAAAAAAATAAATAAATCTGATGATAAAAATTGTTATAATGATTTGAAAGTAGCACAGAATGTGTAAAACTTGAAAGTACTAAGTAGCATACCTCCCGAAAGGCACAACAGTCAAGACATGGGTGCCATCAAAGTGGTATGCATGTCAATGGCTTAAGCAAATGATACAGAGGAACACCATTCAGATCTAAAACAGAGACAGATCTAACCCAAAATTCAATGATTCCTGTCCTCCTCGCAGCTTCATGGCAATCCATCGGTAGTTTAAGTGCTACAAACAGAAACAATCAAAAAAAAGCCTTTTCTTGCAATGATTTGAAAGTGGGGGGGATCCTGAGTTCTGACCCCCTCCAAAATGTAACAGGTCCATCCTCCCAACATAATCAACCCCCTCTACCAGGTTTTATAAAAATTTAAATTAGATAAGTAGTTCATGTGAAGTATATCAAAATGGTGAAAAGCGCCCTTATCCTGCAATTAAAGAGACTGAAAGAAATCCCGGATCCAATCTTCTATCTGAATTGATTCGGTTCTTTGCTGCAGATGCCCAACCCTCCCCTCAGGTTTCATTAAAACTGTGAATTAGATTTTGTCTAATCCTGCGAACAGACTAACAAACCAAACTCCTCAGTTGTAGTGTTTGACAGGGGTAATCATAAAATTTTAAACTCTAATCCACGTGCTGCATATTCTGTTTATGCTTTTTATCATCTATACCGCAAAACTTTGCAAACAGTACCACTTGTTTCCATGTATCAGTGCAAAGAGAATAGTAAAAGTAGACATCTGTAAATGATTTCAGGTGAAACAATGCATAATGCACTCCTGAGCTCACCCTACCTGTAAATAACCAGAGGCCAAGCAGAGGTGAAGAGGTGAATGCAGTTACGTACCATCTCAGTGTACACACATGCAGTGACACCCCCACCACCCTAATGTCAATATACTTTGTGTATACAAGCTAAGCACATGAAACTGGATCAGACTTAAGAAAAAAGAAAAAATGAGTTTCAAGCCTGTCTGTGGCAAATTATCGTTGGTTCATACTTCATTGGACTGGAACATATGATTGTCCCAACCAAGGGGAGGTAACTTACCCTAATTACTCACTCAGAGAGAGATGGACTGGATCTCCAAAGCCAACACCATGACACCTGCTGGACTGAATGATACCTTCACCTTCAAATGTTTTCTCTGAACAGACTTCAAACTACATAAACACAAACATTCTGAATTGTGAACATACCTACACACCAGGGACCTTGGTGACCTCAGGACACACCTACCGGAATCAACAACACAGCCCTTCCTGTGTATCTATTACTTTCCATTTAGCATACATAATCTTTGATCATCTCAACCTCACCTCGTGACATCATGAGCCAACTTTGTAGCAAACTTACTCTGTTATTGCTCGGAAAAAGGCTCCAGAAGCCGAAATGTTAGTAGAAGTTGAAATAAAGAAGTTTAACATTGGAGTAATTGAGATCAGTCTACGTGCACGGATTGTTTTTTGTTACTGTCACCATTTTTTCCCACTTTTATCATCTGATTATGTTTTGAACCTTTTTTTTCTTATCTATTTGATCTAAATCATCTCTGTGCCTCTGTGAGAGTAGAAATTGCATGAGCAAGTATGAGCACGTGAAAATGGTTCACAGGTTTAACTCATTAGTTTTGCATGTCTTGATGCTTGATAACATTATTCACAAAGTCTGACAAATCAATTTCTGCATGTTTCAGTTGCTGCTGCCCTGTTATCTGTACAATTGACGAAAATGCCCTTGAAACATGGGGCAATTGGTTTGGTACTCCTCTTTCTGAGTGTAGCTGTTTGATATTTGCATGTGAAGAAAAAGGACAGAAGACATGAATAATTTCTTCTTCAGATTGGTGTCTTTCTGTTGCTTCTTTTTTTCTTACACACAGACAAGTCTTAGCGGTTAAGCAGCTGTATTCACTAATTTCCTTTTATTAGATTGCCTTGATGAATATTCAGTCAGTTTAGTTTAACTGTCCAATGCCGCTTGCCATGTCATGTAAATTGTGTCTTCATACATCTCTTCACACATCTCCAGAAAGTCCATTTCTTTAGATCCATCTCCTTTTAATGGGAAATAACTACTGAGAATGAGACCAGATGACACTCTGCATGGGATTAATACCTATTGATTTTGCTGACCAATCGTATATAATGATTTTACCCAGCAGAGGACCTCCATTGAAGCGCAGCATGACCCATTATGTAGACCCAGTTTTAAAATACTGACCTAACAAGAGAAGAGATGAGCTCTGTGTTGCCTCTATAATTCACTGAAAAGTTGAGTTATTTAAAAAAAATTATATTTTGTTCACTGATTTGCAGAGTAGCCCTCAAATAGCTTTTGTTCCAGTGGATTTTCCAGCCCTAACTTTTGTATGTCTGCCCAGTCATGGCAAATTAAACCATTTCCTGTTGTAATGACGTTTCCAGATGTTCAATTTGGACTTTTTTTTAATATTGCCTCATTTTTTGCCGCAATGTTGAAATGTACTGTAAGTAATGAATATATCCATTGGAGGGCAGTGTTGTATTGATGCCATGAAGTCGAGCAGCTCTGTTGACATTTTATTGAAACTTTTGTCAATTAAAATGTAATTTTACAGTAATTTATTGCAAAGTGTGCAAATCAAGTGATCGGAGGGATTTATATGAGAGATTATGTTGTGGACCCTTACTAATGATACACTTTGTCTTCTCCCTTTTCCTCCTCTCCACCAGTTTTTCTGCTTCTTTTCTCATTAATCAAGAAAGCCTTTAAGTGCCAGTTTCAGAAAATTAAAAGTCCTTACTGTCTCTGCCTGGACTAGGAGGACATCAGGATATTTATAGTAGAAGAGGGCCCAACAGGGACCATTTCTTTCCACTTCCATACATTTTACTGCTTCTCAAAAACATGCTAAATCTATTTTTGAAGGGAAAAGATTGGTGTATGTGTACCATGCCGCTGTTGGATTACTATTTATTCAGTCTTCTTCCTTTTCACCTGACCTTAAGTTCCCTATATAGTCGGTAGTTACGCTTGCCTCGTCTTCTCTTGTGAATGACTGAGCCTTTCACATTCTGATATTGACCCTGTAAAAACGTATTTGAAATGTCCTCATTGCATTAAATATAGAGTTTGCATATATTCACCAAACTCAATGTGGTTGACTTTGAGTATCCTATCTTTGTACCTCTTTCATTTGAGTATATTGAAAGCCCCTAGAAGCAGGTGATCATCCTGCACTGGCCGTGTGTGGAGAGGCATATCAGAGGGATGTCAAACACGATCAAATGATTGGATTAAAGAGCAGGTACCAGCGGTTTTCATAGAACTTTTCTCATTGTGCACCATATAACCTGGAATAAATTGCAGTTGCAATCTAATCTAGTGTTTACCTTTTCTTTCTTTTCTTTTTATTTTACCTTCAGAGAAATTTAAATAAAAATCCTTCATGATGCTCTCGTTTTAGTTGATTCATCTGTTTTAAAATTAATTTTGCTTTATTTATTTTGTCTTTTTTCCTCCTTACGGTGAATGAAAATAAATTATTGTTCTCAAGAAGGGTTCCCAAATTTTTGTTAAATTTAGCTGAAAATAATGAAGGGAAAAGTTAATGTAAGGACTAACTGTATTTTATCATTTTGATTCCTTCAATAGAAAATGAAACAAAACATTTTTATACCTCTTTTTTTTTTTTTTTTTAAATCTTTCAAATCATTGTTGCACAATGCTCAGACTTGTTGTCTTAGGAAGTAAACACAATCTGTATTTTTGAACATGGACGATTAACCAGGCCAATGTAAAATTTGTCATGCTGCTTCTCCGCGTCCATTTGATCTGTAGATATGACTTTCTGATTATTTTCTGATGATTATTAACAGTTTAACAAGTAAGGCTGTACATATTAAACTGTTGCAAACGCATTTCTTCCTAGAGCCATAATTCAGAGTGGGGTCTTCTTTATTTGTTGTGATGTCTGCAATGGAGTTTGTGGAGAATTTTAGAACGTTCAGAATTCTAGTTCCCTGTTAATTCTTATCAATGGCTGATCTCTCGCAGTTCCATGGCAACAAATTAGCAATGGTAGGCTGCAGAACGGACAAACAACATTATATGTATCAAGGCACTTTCAAGTTGTGACTGAAACTGTGAGTAAGAACTGGTATGAGTCCTCCTCAGTGTTTGTTTAGTCATCTGCTGTTTACATTTCTGTAGCCTGAAGAAGATGGTATTTGATCATTCGCAGCATGTGACAATGTTGTTTTGAAAGAAAGGCCTGAAAAAGTGTTAAGAGTTTAATAACAAACAAAATGGATGTGATTACCGGCGCTGTGTCTGTTAGATATAAATAACATTTACTCCACATTGGTCTAAACCGACTTCCAAAGAGATCCTTTCTCAAATTACAATGCTCACACACTCATATTCACATGAGCTGCTGTGGTTTCTGTCTGTATCTTGAAGTATTTTGTTCCGTCCCCACCATGGCTGACCCACTTCTGCTGTTCCTCTTTCCTATAATCAGTTTTATCGATGTCTGAGTGATGGCTGCCTGCTCTCAGTGTGCGTGCTAGCAGCTATCTAGAGGATTTCTAGCTTAACAGTTCCTTTATTGTATTTAATCCCAGTATTAGTTGAAATTCTTTCAGTCACTCAAGTGATTTTTTCCCCTGCAATTCTTCTTCACCTACATTGAGTCCAAATGTTAAAATACTGGATGACAGGATGAAGTTTATTGTGGGTGAATTTGATGATATTGGATTTTGCTCCTTTTTTAGGGCACAAACTCACTCTGCCTTACTCAAACATATACACACTCACTGCAAAGAGACTATCTGTGACATTATTGATTTGTATCTGAAATAGGCCAAAGCAGTAGTCGGACCCTCTGGCAGAACAATCAAGCATACTTAGTCCTGTTGAAGGCATGGTAGTTGATCAAAATGCTGTTCTGCTGCTACCACAACATATCTCATTCTCTATCTCTCTCTGAAATTCTTCAGGGTCTCAGTGAACTAGATAAATAGGAGGACCACACAGGATTGAAAGAAAGTTATGTCTGGATTGATGTTTGACTTAAGGCCTACAACTGTTTCGTTCTCATCGTCACGTTCATCATCATTTCTGATTATTTAGCAGTTTCCAAATAATTCATATTTAGGTATCTAAAATATAGGAAAATAGGGACCAGTTGTCAGTCACATTTTCCTAGAACCCACATTGTTGTCTTTATTTTGAGTATTTTGCCCTGTCCACAATCCAGAACCAAAGATAATAAATTCTGTCACACATACATCAAAGGTAAACATGGCAACAACTAGAAAAAAGTACTCAGAAAGCGCAAACCTTGGCCAAGACACAACAGTACCCAAGATAGAGGTTATTGTGATCGGAATCATAATTAGTAATGTCTCAAGTGACATTACTATTATGAAACATCAAAGGAACAAAGGCATCAATAATGGACCCAGTTTCAAGAGAGTGGCACTCCACATTGTGACGTCAACTCTCAAAATGGCTTATTATGTATTTTATTTAAAACCTAGAGTTTTCTTTCAGTTGAACTGAAGGAAGCTACTGGAAGAAAAAAAGGGCCATTTGCTGCCAGTAGCTGTTCCCTTTGATGTGATG
Organism: Lophius piscatorius; assembly: GCA_009660295.1. Classification (NCBI taxonomy): domain Eukaryota; kingdom Metazoa; phylum Chordata; class Actinopteri; order Lophiiformes; family Lophiidae; genus Lophius; species Lophius piscatorius. The sequence continues at coordinate 70,767 of VRLP01000365.1, forward strand.
AATGAGAGTCTGATGTGATCTGTTACTGATTAAAAACATGAAGTTACCGTTCTTTCATGAGGAGCACAGTCTTGTGTTGTGACTGAATATACACACACACACACACAAACATGTGCATGCATACATCTTTTATTATATGCAGAAACACATTGCCAACAGTCTGAGAGTTGATTACAGTCACGTGATTAATTCATCTCAGCTTTATTGCTGTACTGTGTACACAGATTCCATGTATGCGACAGAAGCAAATTCTGCATTAGAAGAGTTCTCTATAATCAACCAAAAGCAACTGACAAAACTCAATCTCATGGGGGAACTTAGCCGATAGAATAGCTAATGTTTCATGCTGCACCGTGAATCTCCACTTCTCTAATCTTCAGATGGCCTGATGTGTAACATTTCTCACATGACTTTACCCGGAGGAAGTATGGGGAGCTATTATTTCAGAAGTCACAGCTATGATGCATAAGAGAGTACAAGGGACAAGTTACAATTATTAAAAGCAATAAATAAAAACAACATATGTCATAAATTAGTTAATAAAAGAAATACTTAATGAACAATGTCTACCAAAAAATAACAGTAATTTAAAATTAGTATTCTGTGCATTTAGCAGCCAAATAACAGAAGGAATGAATGACTTGAAAAAGCAAATTTTTTTTCTCCTCATTAGCTGATTATAATATCTGCCTGAGGCAGCTACATGTTTCTGTCAAACAAAACAGACTGTGGGCACCTGTAGCTCAGGTGAAGTTATCGAGCAGTAGGCAACTTATCGTAACGGTTCCTGTCAAAGTGTCATTGGGCAAGATACTGAACCCTAAATTGTTCGGCATGATTGTTCCATTGGGAAAAGATGGATGTGTGAGTGGATATAACTGGAGCTCAAACTAGAAACTGTAAAAATTTCCAGCAACACAATAAAGGGTCGCTCAGGGGTTTGTATGATTGTTCAATATTTATAGAGTTCTCTAAAGTTACAGAACCTGCAACTGTATTTCCACAATCATTCAAAACCAAATAATTGTCTCTGTAATTTTCCTCAGCGTTACTAAACAAGGTTGACAGGCCGATGCTGTTAGGCGGGCATGTAATGGACATGTAACCGTGGGCCGATCTGCTGATACTGGAAGAAGACAGTCAAGCCTGGTCAGTAAGCACTCATGAGTTGGCTGAGATGAGTTAAAAGGACGGGGTTGGATGAAGGTTCATGCTATATTGCATCGCTATTGGTGTTTGGACTCGCAAATTTGGAATTGTGGACTGTCATTGCTGCCGATACTCTCAAAGCAGCCTGAGCAGTGAAGCGAGTCTATTCGACCCCGCTGTTTTCTCTTTTGACCTGATGTGATGTCACTCACCAGTGCCATTGGGCTCGGAAGCACAGATCTATACTTCAATTTTCCTCCCACTCTTTTGCTTTGTCACAGTAATGACTTCACCTTTTTGGTGTAATCCCAAGCCACTCTACTACCTCAACCCTCCAATGTGAATTTCTGCTCTTGTCTGTGCTTGTATGAGTCAAACCATGGAAACATTTTTCGCTATGTCAGTAGAACAGCAGCTTTGTTTTTGCCTGTTCATGTAACTTGTATTCATGAGGGGATTCGGCTCTCTTCAATTTCCTGTCAGCCTGAGGGACTATAGAGTTTGATTTCCTCATTGATTTGACTGTTTTGTTAGCCAATGGGAAATTACCGTAGTTCTGTTTGATATTTTTCTGTAAAATCGTTCGTGCAGTTAAACGTCTGTCTTAAAATCTTCACATTCTGTGTGCTCTTATAGATGTTGTCAATTTTGTAATGAACAAATCATTTAGACTTCATTTGAATTTCTTTCATATTATCCAGCCAGATGTTCCAGAATACACCAGGTGCTGTATTGGATGACTTAATCTTGGTCTTTTTCTCTGGATGTGACCACACAAACTCCCAGGAGTTTATTCTTGATGTCAGCTCCATATTACACAAACATATAATCATTGAAGCAGGCGACACCCCTTTTTCCCCATATACTCACACACATATCACCAAGAAGGGTCCCTGGGAACCAAAGTGTTTACGCATGCAGTTTTCTTTTGCCATTGCTAAGTTGGAAAAGAGGCCTCTGCAGGAGAACTGGAAAATGCTCTGATTCAAGCTGTCTCTTATGCCACCAACCACAGGCTACTGTTGGTCTGAGACACAGCTGCTGTGAACTCAGGCATGCAAAAACCTGCAAATCAGTGACAGAGGAGCGAGCGTGGGAGTGTAGGTGGAAGAAGGTAGAGCCAGAGATAAGAGCGGGTGGGCAAGCAAGAGAGGATCCCCTGAGGGTGAATAAACATGTGAACACACTCTGTGTGGGCAGTAAATGAGTCTGAAAGCCTCCCCTCGGCATCTGTCAACTGAGAAACGGATGAAACCTCAAGAGCAAGCAGTCGCTAAAAGGAGGCTCTCCGTTGCTCTTTGAAAACTGGTACAGAAGATTTGTTATGACTTTTTACATCCGAGCATCATTCACAGGCCTCCTTACAGGTTATGTTGCCCTTATCTGGAGTGCATTCATCAGACACTCAAATCATAACGTAATTCACTCGTTTTAGAACGGATTCAAATGTTGAAATGGATTTTGTACAAACCCCAGCTGGTCAAACTTTGAACATATGAACATTTTTGCATTAAATAGTTTATTTGGTGGCTTACAATATATTTAGCACAAAATTCAACACTTACATGAAAATGAAACTAAAATTTAGACAAACTCTGGATAGACAAATACGCCATAGAGATGACTCATCCCCAGTCCAATATTGGCAACAATATAATCTTTTCAGAGTTTTGTAGATTGTTGTACTGGATTGCATCATTTTGTACAGGTGTTTCTATTGTTCAAAGTTATCTACTGTAAGTTAAAACATAGTAAATCAGTGCTTTACAAGGCCTTCAGTTTCGACAGCTAGACAGGAGTGCTGGAGACGAAACACTATGATAACATCAACAGATATGAGGTCGCCCACTGTGTTTACCTCATAAAGTCTAATGGTGTGTGGCCATGAAACAGTGTAGTATTTTTGGTTGACATGAATGGGAGTTGGTATGACCTTGTACTCCTTTAGAAAAGCTATCCCACTTCCACTGAATGTCAGGTGCCATAAAGAAGTGCCTGAGTAGTTTAAGTAATGTCATCTTTGGTTTTGATTTCATCCTCAGACTATGCCCCCAGTCTGCCCAACCCCGACTTGTAATTATAATCATAATTATATTATTTTATGGAGCAGCTGTAGCTGCAGCAATTGGAAGATCAGATCTCAGTCCTTGCTGCCTACATGCTGTAGGGTCCTTGAGCAAGACCCTGAAACCCAATTAGCTCCTGGGTGCTTAACAGCGACCGCCTGCACCTTCTCAGCGATGAGTCAAATGCGGAGAATGAATTTCACAATGTTCTCCTTTGTGTAATGTGTATAACAAAGAGAGAATGAATAGTAAATATTGTATTTTGATATATTAACAACTTCTTAAGGCTCTTCCCTTTTAGGGGTTGCCACGGCGGATCATCTCGTTCTGCATATTGATTTGGCATAGTTTTTACGTCGAATACCCTTCCTGACACAAGCCTCCCATTTGTCTGGGCTTGGGACTGGCACTATATATGGCTGAGTTCCGAGGCAGGCTGGTAGCACTAAGGACCTTGCTTAAGGGTCCACACTGGGTTTTTGCCAGGCCCTCTTGACTGGGAGTCGAAAGATAGTCTCCTGCATGAAAGACAGCGGTGTAGCTCACTGAATTATCCAGTTGTTTTATAATATATTATAATTATGTAAATATTATTATACAATATAGTATATTATAGTATATTATAATACATCATATGATATTTTAAGTATGTGTAAATCTTGAAATGGAACTGGAAATTAATTTCTGATTCCTTTGGGTGATGACAGTAAACACAGTTCAGATATCCTTAATGAACATCATTCCTTCTTGAGGCAACAAACACACACACAGATGATTGAACAGCTTGCTTTGACATTCCCCTCTGACACCTTTTCTTGTGAGCATTGGAACACAAGCTCCTTAAAGGCCAAAGTTTAATCTTTTATGGATTGACTCCAATATCATATCAATATCAAATATCCTCCCGATACTTATTTTCCCCCTTTCTGAACTTTCGCTCCCATTTCTCTTGGTCTGTTCTGTGCCCTAGCTGGTGGTCAAACCCCGCGGCTCCAAGCATGGTAGGCTTTGAGGACCATCGATACCTGAGGGACAAAATGTCTAGTACCACCCCACCTCCCTGTAAAGTTAGAGTTACTAGCTCAATTAATTATTTATGTTGTAAGGCTGGTCAAGGTAGTTCACATGTTGCTGATGGGGCTGATGGTGTGGATATCTGTAACACGTGTTTATTACACAGACGTAACATTATAATTTAGTATTTCTTTTATTTTTTGTTAAATTGAGATGTGAGACTTAAATTAAGAAATGTTGAAAGAACTTGAAAGGGAGGGGGTAGGGAGAGAAAAGCAACTACTAAGAGCTTATTGACTGTCTTTAGATGTCTTCCTGCTCCATTGACTGCACTCAGCAGGTTGATGAGCAGAGGAGCTGTTTGGGCCAGAGAGAGTCATTGTCTGTGCTTTCAAGTCTTGAAAGGCTGCAGGCTCCCCACTGAACCTACTTCATATTCAGTTCTCCTTCCCGATTCATCACATTGAAACTAACAAGCTCCAACTAGATAGCAGAGTTCCTGTAGTTGATGAACAAATCAGAAACAAGCTACATTAGCTGTTCCTCAGGAAGTTTTGCAACAAATCTACCACAGCTTTATCGGGATGACACAAAAAATACCTTCACGATGAGTATTTCAAAGCTATCGTTTATTTTTTCAACGTACCGCTTTGTCAGGACTTGCTGAAGAATGAATTCAGGGAGGTGCAGCCACCCAAATGCATGAGTGAGGACGTACTACTGGACGTGACGAAATTCAATCCACATTGAATATTTGGCTTATTCACAAAATATGCTATTTATCGGCTATTTGCTTTCAGCCAATAACAGAAAATTAATTGAAATAGCTCAATACAACAGATTTTAAGTTTTTTTTTCTCCTCCTTTAAATGACTATAAGCAGGGTACCCGCGGGGTCTTAAAAAGTCTTAAAAAGTTTAAAATCCAATAACCCGAATTTAAGGCCTTAAAAAGTCTTTAATTCTTTTAAAGAAAGTCTTTTAATTTTAAATTTTAATGAAAAGTCTTAAAAACTACCCTGGCATGTCTTAAAAATGAATTAATGTTACTTTCATTTAATAAAAGACCACATCATAAACATTTTAAGTTTGCCGTAACAAAACTATAAGGATCAGTTGATCTGTTAGGGCTTGTTACGGCGCCTAGTTCTGTTTTAGACGGAACCAAAAGGCAAGAGCTGTGCTCCCCGGATAGAATATGTCAAAACACCTATTCACCTGCAGTCAAGGGGTGTGGTGTGCTGGTGTCGTGTGGAGAAACTTAAGTTGCTTACATTTATTTCCTCAAACTGTTAGTCACAGTAATTAAACCGGGAAAATGGGTAAATTCAAATTCAATAACCTGTGGATAGAGAACAGTCAATTTAGTGCGTGTTATAAGCCGGTGCCTGGACACCTTTCTGAAGCCCCTTGCAACTTCTGCAAGAAAAATCTTAAACACGGAACATCGGGCATCGCTTCGCTGAAGTAGCATGCCAAATCAGAAAAGCATTTTCTGAAAAGCATTTTCTGATTTGGTTTTAAAAAACGCCTACAATCAGTGCGTTTTGTTTCTTGTCTGAACCTAGAGCATCGACACTAATCGACCTCCTAACAGCGCATGGAGCTGCACCAACGCTAAAAGCTGTGGCGCTTAACACACCGTCGTGGGCCATCAGTCATATACCACAATGATGACATTGATGAACTTTGGAACACTTGAAAAACTGTTGGAAGGAATGTGTTTCACTGAATAATTTTGATTTACTTTGCAGGTAATTCTGGGGTTCTGAATTTCTTTCATATTCTTAATACTTTCTTGCCAGTATGGACATGAAATAGGTCTTAAATTGAGTTTATAGTCTTCTTAAAGAGACGTGAAATGGGTCTTGAATTCCAAATCATAATGGTCTTAAAAAGGTCTTAAAAAGTCTTAAATCGGACTTGTTGAAACCTGGAGATACCCTGATTAAGGTCTCAACATTTTCAAATCCGTTGGATATCATCCCCCGTAAGAGCACACCTTTACAAATTAGACGTAGTTAAAACACTGAGCCAACCTTTGTAGACTACTAGTAGAGTTCCAAAGTATTTCTGTTAAGGCCAAAGTATAGATAAGGGATCCGTGCCAGGACTTCAAATATAAATCAATTCTTTCTCAAAATCCCAGTAAATAAGGCTCTAGTGTTCTAAATCATCAAGAAAAGCCACAGACATATTTGGATGCTGTTTTGAGGAGAAAAGAAACAAGACCAATGGCAAATGGATCAGTTGATTATGCCTGGACGTGAACAGATCAAGCATATGCTGAAAAGGATCTTCTAGGGAAGCATGGCGCTGGCTCAGTGATGCTCTGGCACCACTTTGCTTCCTCACACTCTGGAAACTTGCAGCATGACCTGAAGGTGGATTTTACCAATTAGCAGGAAATCTTAAACGAAAATATCTCACCATCTGTGAGGAACCTGAAACATGGTCATCTTTGAACATGCCAGAAGGACATTGATCCCAAGCATAGCTCAAAGTCCCCTAAGGTTTGGTTTCAGAAAAGTGGCCGTCACAGTCATCAGAGTTGAATCCCATCAAAAATCTCTCGTGGGATTTGATGAAGACCTGAGACCTTTGCCCATGAGAAATAGGGCAATTTCTCGAAATAGGCTAATATTTATGGGTGGGGCCCACTAGGAGCCTCATGATACAATATTATCAAGATAATTAAGTCATCATACGATAATATTGCTATGTTTAACATTTTGTGATATGCTGTGTATTGGGATAATCTATTGCAATGTATTGCCTTTATTCAACTTCAAATTGTGTCACTGCAGGAAAAATTTTTCAACATCCTTTTCTTTTCTTTTGTCTTTTTTTCAAACTCAGTCAAATTTATTACCTCTGAACAGGATCATTAAACCTGGATCGGACCAACACGTCTCTGTCGAGCTACAACTGTGTCCGTTCCCTAGTCGTAGGTCCTCGCACTGGAAGTAGGTGATGATTTATGTTATTTGTTTTTTTTAGCTCGCTATGAATAAGATGGTAGCTTTGTCGAGCTAAGTGTGTCCAGTGTTGTTTGGCTTTTCTGACCCACTGATTTAGAGCTAGCTTTGCTGACCTAGGTTTGCAATATATTCCGGTTGTGGCGTCTAATCCATCATGTTCATAGTATTCCTAGAGTATTTGATACTATATTTATCTGTGTCAAATCCATCTGATCGTCCCTTCCTCATTAAAAAATGCAAAATCTCAGCAGGAAAAACTATAGCCCCATCTGGCGAACTAGATAATCAATGGATTTAACCATTCTAGTACCATAAAGTTAATTTAATATTTTGAATCTATATTATTAAAAAGATTGATACTTGACATCCCTACAAGGTTCCAGAAGGATGCTGGGAGAGTCTGGCATCTGGGTAAATCATGTTTGCAGCAAAGGGACTCTTTAAAATACTTACGATGCTTGTCATCAGTATTTGTAAAGTATTTAATCTTATATTTGAGGAAAACACGTGTGGTATGTGGCGTAATGGACTATGTATTCAATCCCTTTTGCGTTTTAAAAAAAAAAGTTTAATTGTTGCTGTTGAGAGTGTCATATCTTTCAATGCAGCTTTTCATACGACATCTGGAAGAAGTCGATAGATTATTTTATCATTAAAGTACTTTTTTCTTCTTCTCACATCATCATGGTAGTGTAGCTGCCCAGGCTGTTCGTCGATCCTGTTTTAGATCGGGGAGGAGTAGTGCTGGGAGGGATTTCTTAAAGCCGCCACCTTGCTTTCCTTACATCCAGAGCGTGACGTCATCGCCTCTCCCTGTTCAGTGTGTGTCTACTACGGGCGCACGCGGCACAGCAGTCTGCGTGAGGGCTTCTGTCTTGAGAGTACAGCAGACGCGGACTGAGCGTGTTTCACAACTTACGCTTATTCTTCTAGTATAGAAAGAACTCGTTCCGCCTGACATTAACGTTCGGATAAACGGTTACCTGCTGCTTTGTTCGTTTCTTCGGACCGTGTGATTTAGCGGCGACTGTTGACCAGCTTGGAACCTCTGAAGAAGCTTTGTATTGTAAGTATAAACCCGCAGGACGGTTGGTGGTGGCAAAATACACTGAATTACATTCCCTCTTGAAGCGATCATTTAGTGTGTTTAATGGTTGACACTGTTTAAAGGATATTTAGATGAAACTTCTGTGTTTGCCAGCTGTATTGCATAATTGAAGCAGCTCCTATCTGCTCCTCATGCTTTCAGTTGCAAACACTCCACTTTGTTATAGTCAAAGCACCACAGTGTTGTCAAGATAGGTTGTTGGAGTTCACTGTTATATGAGATGTTTGGAGCTTTTTCTGGTTTAGTTGCAAATAGTAAACAATCCTTTCCATTCGAGGTGATAGAATGGAAATCGTGCAAGTTTGGTGTGATACGGATCTCTTTTTTTCCCTCTACTGGCGATCTGTAATGCCAATAGGAAATTGCAGTTCAAATATTTGATAGTGATCTTTAATAGTCTTAAACACTCATAACCCGACCATATCCTGTCTGTAAAGCACAGCCTCAGGAGTTTCGTGTACACAAGGGAAAACAAAGCCTTGGAGGGGAAAGACATGTGAATTAACCAGTTTATATATTGACTTGTTGTTAGACTAATTTGAAGGAACTGTGTTTTTTATGGACATTTTTTGCTTGCAGTTATTGAAACAGCATTCCAGTTAACCACCTAACTATTACTATGTACATACCAGGTCAGTTTTATTTTACACCAGATTATAGTGGCTTTGAAAGATATTTCAAAGCTTTCGTATTTCTATCACAATCAGAGGAGGCATAATTATAACATTGCCCACTGTCGCCCTTGCAGTGACCATGTCTAGACCACATCATAAAAACTAGTTCTGCTGAACAAGATGGATTTTACTGTATTTGCATTTTATTTCATGGTTATTCTGAAAATCCTGGAGAAAAACATGATTGTAAACTGTCTCTTACGAACAGGAATATATAACTTGGAATCGGCTTGTGGTGTTCCGCCAGGGGTGGGGCAATCCCCTATCCAACACTTTGCTTTGACAGCAAAATACTACTCACTAACAAATCTTTGTTTGAGTTGTTAATCTTTTTGAGTATAATAAATTAGTGCTCCATGATTCAAGACATTAGAAACATTTCTGTCTCAAAGGATTTAAATTGAAAGAAATAATCAATGACTTAAATGGGTCATGAAAAACAGATTGTCATTGTGGGAGACATTAAATAGGTCAGCGGCAGTGGATGTTTGGAGATGCCCTGGTATTATATGCTGAGTAGTTTTTAGCAGAAACCGTCCAGGAGAGAGAAGGGTGGAGACACAGTTGATTCCAGGCTGTGATATAAACCATCATGATGGTACAAACTTTGTGTCTACTTGTATACTCTGACCATCTTTATAAAACTGTTTGTATTTGTACTGAGATATGGAGAAAATGAATCTCAGAAGTTGCCCTCCAATATGTCTTTTCTCAACTTAGATACTTAGTCCATCTTAAATTGATTGTAGCAATTTCTGTTCATAAATTTAGCAATAACTTTAAGATAAAACATCAGAAGGGATATCACACTCACTCACCAGTTTGTTGCATTTAATAAAGATGTTTTAGTGTTGGTAAAGATGAATAAATTCCTGAAACTAATGGTTACTTCCTGCTCAATACAGTTAGATTAGTCAGCCTTGGTATGAAACAAAACTGAACGTAATACTTTAGACCCTTTTACCTATATGTTTAACAAAATGTAACATTCAGTAGTTTAGTCACGTCATATTTTTAGTCGCCTCTTTCAACTATCCAGCGTTTCCATCCATGAGTTCCTTTAAATAGATGACGAGTTGAGTTGAGTATTATTTTGGATAGTTCTCTTCTGCTTTGTCTTGGAAATTACCTACATTCACTACTTAATGTACTGTGGACAGACTACCTTTTGCTTTTACTTTAGGTCAGAAACTTTAGATGTGAGATTTATTTATTGACTGAACATTCGGTTTCATAAAGAAACTTTTAAGGAACCAGCCTATTGGTCTGAGGAACAATTCTTAAATGTCGGTCTGCAGTCAGAGGACCAGAACAAAACTTCATTTTGCACAATTACTTTGACAATATCAGTCGGGGATTTACTTAAATCGAGAACGCATCTTTTTTCCATGGCTCTGAAATCTTGTTGAATCACCCCCTCAGCAGTGTCACCTTGACACACAGCTGCAGCTGCTTTGAGGAGGCTGCTAATTGAATTGTTTGTAGGGGGAAAAAAATCTGATTTGAATGCTGAATGAGCAGCTGTTTTGTGTGGTTAAGTAAAGAGGTCTAAGGTGGGAGTCAAAGCTCCTACAGCTGAAAACCACTGGGTGTTATTTTTAATGATTGTGGTGTGCTGCAGATATAACTTTTCAAAGATTTTGCATTAGTCCATTTTGTGATGGCTCATTGCTTCATGCTGCTGAACTACATTTTGCATGGCCTGTCTGGGCCTTCAAAGCCCCTGTGCTGTTTTTTTTTTTTTTTGTCTTTATTACTGCTGCCCTCCACATGCCCATTCCCAAACTGCCTATTCTGCTCATTCAGCTCAGCTTTTGTGAGGAGGCCTATTCACTTAGTCCATGTTGTATTGATAAGCTCCACTGCGGCCTATCTCTTTTTTTCGCTAAGACTACTCACCTGATAATTTTGAAAGCATTCATCAGTTCTCACTGGTCTTGTTCGTTCCTTTCTGTGTAATAGGATTAGATTTATGAGGATTAACAGCAGGATTGATTATCACTTTATGGCCCTGTTTATTGATTTGTAGTTGGATCTTTAACGTTTTCCTCCTGAATCAGGATGTCCAATCGTGATAGATCATGTTTGTAATACCTGGAATATGACAAACATTGAGTTCCATTTATGAAGTTCAAGTAGTCTCAAACTATTCACATGTGTGAATGTTGAGGTAAATGTGACATGTTCAGATATGTAACATCTATATGGGCTGGAGATGAAATGTGTACCCTGCGGTACTGAGAAGGCTGAGATTCAAGAATCAACAGTATTGCAAGCAGCATGTGTCATGCTTTAGGGAAGGAGCCTGTAATGGCTTTACCTATTGATTGTCATTCTTTAGGAAGTGCCCTGTCATATGAAGACCTGGAAGAATATTCAATAAAAAATGATTTACTATAAAGTAGTGTATTGATAGAAGCTAGGAGGACAGAGGTCTGACTGTCTTTCAACATTTAAAGCACAGATCTTGAATCTTGCCATGGAAAAACTTTGAGCGAATAAATGCCGATAATGATGTTCTGTAATACACTTCTCCAAAAAATAAAGGGAACACTTAAATATACCTCCAATATCTGGATTAATGAAATATTCCAGTTGAAAATATTTATTGGTTATATATATATATATATATATATATATATATATATATATATATATATATATATATATATTAGTGTAATTTTCTGAGAACAAATTACATAAGAATGTTCAGTGGAAACCAAAATTATTAACTCATTGAAGACTGGATTCAGAATTATACTCAAAATCAAAGTGGAACACTGAGATCCCAGGCTGATCCAACTGGATGCAACGATACATGATGTCCTAGAGGCGCTATATTGGATTCAGATCTGGGGAATGGGCGGGTCAGTCACTAGCATCAATACCTTCATCATCCAGGAACTGCTGACACACTCCAGCCACATGAGACTGAGCATTCATGCACCAGAAGGAACCCAGGGCCCACTGCACCGTAATACAGTCTGAGAATCTCACATCCCAGACACACGTCTGTCACATGTACTCAGTGTGAACCTGCTTTCATCTGTGAAGAGAACAGGGTGCCAATTCTGCCAATTGGAGTCTGTTCATGACACTTTGGGCAGAAACATGCCCATGATTGGTCTGCCGGAGGTCATTTTGTAGGGTTCTGACAGTGGTCTTCCTGTTTCTCCTTGTTCAAACGATCAGTATGGATGTGCCATCATGGAGGAGCTGCACTACCTGAGCAACTCCTGTGGGCTGCAGATACCGCCTAATGCTACCACTAGGGCCGAGAGCACTGGAAAAATGCAAAACTAGCCAAGAATCATCCAAAAAGGATGAGGAGAGGGAACTGGTTCGTGGTCACCAACTGCAAAACCATTCCTTAATAGGGGTTGTCTCGCTAATTGCCTCTCCTTTCCATCTGTTGTCTGTCCCATTGGCACAACAGCAGGTGAAATGATTCACAATCATTATTGCTTCCTGACTGAACAGGTTAATATCCCGAAGGTGTGATCGAATTAGAGTTACACTGTGATGATTATTTGTTCCCTTTATTTTTTTAGTGGTGTACGTTAAATGTAGGGCTGAGACGATTCGTCGACGTAATCGATTAGGTCTATTACGTAAATACGTCAATTTGCGTAACGTGCGTCGAAGCGCTAGATGATTTACTGAAAATGGCTGCACCCGGTCAAAGTACAGATTTAGATTCCCACGAAGAGCAAGCAGCGTCGAAAAAACCTCGCCCGCGTTCATCAAAAGTCAGGGAGTACTTCAAGCAGAGACCCAACAATGTAGGGCTCTGTATTTTTGTAAAATTGAGATGGCGTACCACAGCAGTACAAGTGCAATGCACTAGCACCTGAAGAGAAGGCACCCCGGATCCCTGAGTCAAGAAGACGGCAGCAAGACACCAACGTAAGACTGTTTATTTCATACCCGCCCAGGCATGATTTATTAAGATTGTCAAAACGCGGACGTGTTTCTGTTAGCAGTAGTCATTTAAAGTTTTTTTTTTTTATTTTTCGTCATCTCCACCGTGCTAAAAATATTTTTTTACTTTTATGGTAACATAACACTGCATCATCTAAAGTTGCTACTCGGCCGTTTTATATGTTCGTTGATCTTTAACAGTGATATATTAGTGAGAAAATGGTTAAAAGTAACGCTACATAATGTTGTACTGTCTGTGACTTTTGTTAGTCTGTTAATAATTTCAAATATTTATCTCTCTCCATACTGATGCAAAAGTACTTTTGTTAGTGATTATCTTAACTGCATATTATTACAGTGATGAAATTAAGCCATGTCTAAACTATTTTTAGTATGAAGTTAGATACTTAAGTAAAAAATACTGATTATTATAATTACCAATATTATTATTATTATTATTAGTCTAATGTCATATCACAACAGTTACAGGGAAATTAGTCAGATTTTAAAACGTGCCACTATTATCATTATTCTAATTGGCTTTCCGTGTCTCTTTTTCAGAATGAGACAAAGCAGTGTGGATGACTTTTTCCACAAAAAGAACCCAACCCAATGCACACCTCAAATGGCTCTTGAGCTTACTGACAGCATCTTAAGGATGATTTTTAAGGACATGAGACCACTTGCTATTGTGGAGGGTCAAGGTTTTAGAGAGATGATCAACACATTTTACCCAGGATATACACCTCCCTCTCGGCGCCACTTTACAGATCTGATGGCGAAAAAGTACAAGGCTATTTTAGAGCAAGTGAAAGACGAACTGAAAAATATTAAATCAAAAATCACACTGACCACAGACGCTTGGACTAGTATTGCCACCGAGGCATACTTAGGAGTCACCTTCCACTTCATAAATAAAGACTGAGAGCTCACTTCCTACAGTCTGGTCACAATGCCGCTTGAGGAGCGTCACACAGCAGAAAATATTGCTTGCTGGGTGGAAAAGGCAGCAGAGAAGTTTGATTTCGCTCTCTCAGTGATGTACTGGCTGTTGTACATGATAACGCTGCCAATGTTGTGGCAGCTCTCCGGATCTTGGAAGAGAAGCATGGAGTTGCTTCACACCGATGTGCTGGGCATACACTTCAGTTAGTGGTCAACCACGCCTTGAAGAAGGATCCCCAGATAAGCAAGGCACGTTTGGCTGCAAGGTGCGTAGTAGAACATTATGAAAAGAGCGAGTTGGCCAGCAGCAAGCTTAAGAACAAACAAAAGCAATGGGGCACAGCTGAGCATAAATTGATCCAGGATGTACCTTTTAGATGGAACCGCTCCTACTACATGGTGAGTCGCCTCTTTGAGCAGCGGTGGCCGTTAACCGCAACCCTTCAGACCCAGAGGTCGCACAACGAGGAAAGCACTATCTGGACCTAAAAAATCATTATTGGACCTTACTGAAGGAACTGGAGCAGGTTCTTAAGCCATTTGAACGACCCACTGTCTTCTTGAGTGGAGAGGCTGATGTGACTGTCTCTGCTCTACCTCCGCTCATTAAGGGTCTTCAGAAGTCCAACCAGAATATGTCCTTTGAGTCTGCTCCTGTCAACTCTTTCCAACTAACGGCAGCACAGGAGATAACTTCAAGGTGGGAGGGCGAAGCCAAATTCAGAGCAGACGGTCAAAATGTGTGTGTCATTGCTGCTGCCCTTGACCACAGGTTCCGTAAGCTAAAGTTCCTGTCATCAGAGGATGTCCTAAAAGTGCAAGTCAAAGTTCAGAGTCTTGCAATTGATGCCAAAAGAAGTGAGAAGGAACAGGTTCACCAGGCAAGTGTAGAGCAGGATGCCTCAACCAGTGCCCAGCCATGAGTTCCAAAGCCAGTGTCCGTGCTGGATGGATTATTGGGATAAGGGATGTGAATCCATTCCAGTGGTGGAAGGAAAATACAGGAAGCTTCCCTTCTCTGGTCATTGTTGCTAAATCTTATCTGGCTGTACCTACAACATCAACTCCATCTGAGCGCCTCTTTTTAGTTGCTGGGAGCGTTGTAACCAAAAAGAGAGCAAGCCTGACTCCAGGGCATGTTGAGACGCTCACATTCCTCCACTGTAATTCCTAACTATATTCTTAAGGATGTAATCATCTCAGGTTAGGAAGGAGTGAGATTTTTTTTTATGTGCTGAGGTATGTGTAACTGTTACTGATATTTGATTCAGAATGCATTGGTTTTAGTTATATCCCGTTTTAAATGAGTTGAATGTTACTCAAATTGTACTAATTTTACTGTATGGTGATGGTGAGGGAGAGAGAGAAGAGGTGGAGGGAACACAGAGAAACAAAGGGAAAAGAGGCTGTGTGTTACTGAGAGTGATTAAGAATGAACTAACTTTAGTTATTCCTTATTCCTCAAAGTGTTTATCCAAGTGTTACTCAAATTGCACTATTTTTACTGCAAGATTATTTTGTTTGGCCATTAAACGTAAAGGTTGTACAATTTTTTGATATACCTCCTGAAAGTGCCTTTATTTTGACATTTTTATTTTGTTGTAGAATTATTAAATGTATAATGCACTGTATCCTTTTACTTAAATTTAACTACCTCCTGCTTTAATTTTATTTTGGAGAAATTTTATGTTGGACTGAAAACAGATTCCCATCAAAGGCTAGGCTATTTTTTGTTGTGAATTAATGCCCTGCAGTACATATTTTATCTTGTTTTATGTATATGTTTATAAAAGAAGATGTTTGAATAAAGTATTTAAATAATGCTGAAACACAATTTTACTATTTATTTTTTGGTAAATGAATTGAATTCTAAAAAAATATTAAGAATAATCCAAAAATTAGTCGTTACATTAATTGACTAATCGAAAAAATTTGGATTCCTTCATAATTCAGCAGGAAAAAAAAAAAGAGTATAATGAGAGTATAACGTTTTGTAGTGTTAAGCCTGTAAACTGATGTCTGGTTCACTCTTTTGAGCACCGCTTAGCAGACAGAAGAAACAGAGTGGTATTATGCCTGCCAATGAAGTCAAGTTGTCACCTACACCCATTTGATTTCTTTGGGGTCGCAGGACTTTGCAAAAACTATTGAATGATTTTTCAGTAAACTTAGAAGAATATGGCATGATCTGGTAAATAATTGTTTGATATTTTGATGTGGATCTGGATACATGTATGGAGTAGAATGCAGAGAATCAAAAATCGTTCCCTTTTCTGACACGTTCAGTAATTGCGCAGAAACTATTAAACGTGCTTGCATAAAACTTTGTGGAGAGCGTGGACACAAGTCAGGCACAGATTGACAGACCTGTGTAGGATTGTTTGTCCCTGGTCGATACTTGCACTCTACTGGGTCCCGTTGTTGGAAATGTATGTGATTCATGTCACACATCAATCATCTTACAATTTAATGGAGGTATTTTTCCATTTTCCATAGTGTGAGTGTCAAAGTTTCCGAGCATTCATCATGGTTACTATATAAAGCAGTTGTTGTAAGCACTTAAAAACAAAACAAGGGAGAGCCCCCTCAGCATTTACTGTTACGCAGCAGTAGAAAAACCAAACCGAAGCAAAACAAATGACAACAACTTTTGTTTTTTTCTAACATCTTTCATTTGACTTTCATTTCAGTCTTACTCAACTGTTCTTTCAAATTAATCCATAGATTGAAGGTAAGGTGGTTTTAAATCAAATATATTTTTTCTCCGTTATTTTTAAACCTTAGCAGCCAAGCAAACTTTTTTTCCCTTTTAAAGTCAGGTCTTTGAGAAAGTGAAGCTGAAATATAATGGAAAGTAACCCAAAATTAAATCTCTGACTGGTTTTGACTTCACAGATGAAATGTACAAGGGGTGTTGCAAACCAAATGTTTGCCCCCGCCACATCTCTCTAAAATCAAATCAAGTGAACCTTTAAATTCCAGTTTTGGTTTTCAAGTGAAATGATTCCACAGGAGCTTCCAGCAGACCCGTAAAACCCTTGTGATAAAATCCAATGATATGATGTTAATACTCGTGACCTTTTCTGCTCTCTCTTGATCATTTTTTGAGTTGTGGTAGAGGAGGAAGAAGGGATCAAAGAGCCAACCATGTCAATAAAAGCTAAACCTGTGGAGTCTTTACTGCCTCAGACCTTAAGCTCTTCATTACTGCAGCTCAATGTTGATTTTTGTCCACAGGGACAGTCCAGAACCCATAAAACTGCCCAACCCTCCTCACTACAGGGTGGTCAGCTGCTTCTATTTCCCCACTTAAGCAGATCTAAGGTCAAGAGGCAGGTAACCGCCTGGTGCACCTCACCTATACCCGCCCAGTAAACCAACATCTCTTTCTTTGAAACAAGAAGAAATCCTAAACATAAATGAAAAACATGCATTTTTTTGCTCTCTGAACGGAAAATGTTACCATATGCTCCGTTCAATGTGGAGCCCCGTATTTAATGCCAACTTAATCGTGACAGTCGTGACCACAGACCACATCCTTCAGAGCATGTGTGACTTTTAAAAGATGCTTTACAATTTAGATTTGTTTACGGAGGAATTTGAATAACTTATTTACGCATTGGATCTAGGGCTTGTAGCTTTGTAGAATCAGCTGATTGTGATCAAACAATGGCTGCTGTCTTTAGCTTTGACTACATTGTCATTTAGCGTAGTTTTGTGTGGGACAAACTGACTGACCAACATAGTCAGTCAATAATTGTTCTGCAGTATTATCCTGTCATACTTTAAATAAGCTGTTGATGTAATTTCACAGCAGCAGAAAATATATTTTTTTATAATAAACATGTCTGCAGTGTGGGACGCCCTCATCATTTTGTCTGCGTTGTCAAGCTTTTCACAGGTCTGTGCTAGATGTCAACACTATATATTAAAACACTAGGGCTTAAAATGTTGTTGATAGCAGACAATCACCGATTGTCCTGTGCTAATTCTGTAGGTTGTCCTAATAATTTTTTTTGCTAAAGACGAAAATGGGTGTTGCTGTTGCTCACCCTGCCTATTTTTGCCTACATTCACCCATAAACCATCGAGTTCCTTCATAGAACCCATGTTTTCCACTGCTGTATAAGGATTCACTGCCTCTCATGGATCATGGATTGATTTTAAGGACGTTCCACACAGGTATATGGGACTCTGATGTCAATCACACCACTCCTAAAACCTCTGACCTTGCATATATGGCAGTTTACACATCTACAAAAATGTCTTCCCATCAGGAGGGCCATTTACTTTATAGTTGAAAACGAAGCTTTAACAAAATGAACATTTTAAAATAATTTAATTTATACTATAAGTACATCTGTCCTCTCCACAGGTTAAGATGGTGGTCAGCCAGTGAAATAATCGGATCTCACCATAGTTATTGAACTTGTTCCAATAACATTAGGTTATGTAACACAATGCCGGAAAAGTATTTTATCGTCAGAAAGATGTTAGCTACATCAACCAGTATGTTAAAAAATTGTTTCCTCTTAAAAATATTGATGAACAGGTGTCATTAATGGACAGCTTAGTCTCCTGAGAGATGTAACACTGAGGTAGGTCAGATCAACCCGACTGCTGCTGCTACATGACTTTCAAAGCCACAACCTTATTTATAAGAGACGTATAATGTTAATATATTTTAAAATGTTGAGAAAAAAAGTCACCAACAATACAGTCATCATGAGTGTGGAATTTAACTGTAGAGATCAAAACGTTTTTTTATACCACAGTGAAAATCTGTTAATGTCTAGTGGGGCGATTTAACATAGGGATGTAGGGGGTTTTACTCCCATTTGTCATTCTCAAGTGGCCACTCCAATCCCCAGAGTTAAAGTCTATTTTCTTTATTTGGCTGTTACTATTGGACAATTTTTCATCGAAAATTGAAGGGTGCCATTGACTTATGATAGTACCCTGCTGAGAGCGCTCTCTTCTTATTGAAACATCATAGTTGTAGAGCCATTGGACTTAACATGAATGAATGGCAGCACCAAAAAACCATTATCATACAGTTGTCAGATGTAGAAAAAAAATTACTCAATTACATTTGACTATTTTATCTAAATTTAAAACCTACATGTGTTGGGCATACACATCTTGCATAGCTATTGGGTTGCTTGTAATTCCAGACCAGACATCTTTTCTCCAAATCATTGAGGTATAGGCCATATATCCATAAGGGGTTATGGTGGACAATGTTATACGTCACTTTAAGTAAAGGAAAATGGATAAAATAATGTGGTTTCTTCATTAATGTCATTCTTCTTTTAAATATACTAGAAAGTAGCAAACTCTTAGATTTCCTGTCAAACGATATTTTGAAAAAAACAAAACATTGACAGTGACATGAAAATGCATATTTTGTCAATAATAGGTTGAGACAATGAACATATCTAAATGTGGCTAAAATTACATCACACGCATTAAGTTTATTTACAAAGGAATCAAGTGTATCAAAGATAAAATCCTCTAATTATTAAATCTATTCCACAGTTCCACAAAACATCTGTATTTCCTTCTCCTAGACTTTCCTTCCTCCTAAATAAGTAGCTAGTCTACGGACGGAAAAGTATAGGCATGTTTCAATGGATACCAAAGACAAATGGTGCCGTCGGTCTGCTCCAATACCGCATGAGTGCTCTACTGCCAACAGTGCCTCCAGTAATTACAGAGTGGAGACTACTGCTCTCCAGGCTAAACTCAAACCAAACCTCCATTTCTTGCTCAGTATTTACTCTTTGAGTACCCAGTGTTTAAAAATGGTTAATTTTAGGGCTGTAGCTGAACTCTTCTCTGTTTATAGTCCATCCCGAGTTGAACTATAGAATAAATGTCCAGTTTAGCCATCAAAAGCTTTGAAGTCGCTGCAGGCCTTCTCTTTAGTCATTATCTGGTGACTTGTTTAATCTCCGCTCTGGTCAGTACATTTGATTCATATATTGTTGGCACACTCTCTACAGTTGCTAAATCTCCAATTACTGTGAGTCCCTAACGGAATCAAAGAACTATTTATTTCCATCTCTAAATTGCCGCATGGATTAGATCTGGATCTAATGTGGATTTACTAGTTAATTTATGAAGGAATTATGAGCTTAAGCTTAGAGATTTCATCCTCAGGTCATTAGGAGCACACACAGCACTGACTAAACTCCTTTTTTATTGGAAAACTACTCTTGTTGTTAAGACCCCAGTGATGGTGTGCTGAAGGTCTAATAAGTGTGCTTAATATTGTCTGTTCCCCTGACATTACATGCTGAAGATAGGATGATAAAACAAACCGTTTTAGCCCCCAGAAAATCCACACACAAATCTGTATCTGAATACCTCTGATCTCCTCTATGTTCCCCATCATGGTAGACGTGTTTTTACGCCGCAACGGCACCTTATTCAGTATCTTTATTTTAGTCTATGCCCTAATGTCTTACTTTTTCTTATAAACTGTGTGACCGCACTACTTACGCGGCTGATTTCCTATAAGCTTATGGGGATTTTGGATCATTTATAAGGTTTTTGTTATAAATATTGTTAAATTCTTCAACCAAAACAGATTAGTAGTATTAAATTCTTACTGGCATCTAACTCTGCCTTAAACTCTACCTTAAATGGTCTAAATTTTGCCTTTGATGTGTTCCCTCAACCGTATACAGATATGTTTGGGTTTTCATTATCAATTGATATCAAAAGAGATCAAGTATTAACATATTTTTAACTGAAGTGTCTCACATTAATGACTCTTCTCTTTCGTCTCTCTCACTCCTTACCATTCTCAATAGTCATAATGAGCGGAAGGTGACCTGCAAGCATCCTGTTTCAAGCCTATCCTCACAAGACAACTGCATCTTTGTCGTCAACGAACTGTAAGTTTCTTGTTTTTGTTTCGACTGTTTTTTTTTGTTTTGCATGTTTTAACATCCTATGCAAAGCTGAATAATGATGAAAGAACCATCATTATTCATTGGATCACTCGGATCAATCTACCATATTTGGGCTGCCATTTTCAAAGAATGCCGGGTTGATAATCTTGATGCTGACAATAATACAGCCATTGTGTTATGTATACATCAGCTCGGAGGAATGCAGTGATTCACACTTCCTTTTTTGTTTTGACCAATCGAGGGTTCATGGCCTTTTCAGCTGTCACTAGCACAAGGATATGTCCCCGACAATGTTGAGTCTATGTGATCATCCACAGAGTCATCACATGCATGCCCACATGACAGGCCAGTCATTTTAAACTTTCACTTCAAGATTCACTTTTTTGTCACATCTGCTGGTAATTATTTCATTGAGCAATAAATGCAAATTTAGATATGCTTTGCTTCAATACATGAAATTCCACTCCCACACGGGGTATAATGGCCCAAATCCAATAACTAGAGAGAAGGAATTTCCTGCGGGTTCATTGTGGTTACCGCTTTCGGCTATTTTTCGGTTTGTGGTTTCAAAATTAAAGTCATGATTTATTTCTGTCTCAATAAAGTCTTCTGTTCAGCAGAGATAGACACATTCCTTCACTCAGCGTATTTATTACTCTCACGTTTCCGCTAGTTTTCACACTTAGAGGCAAAACACACACTTGCAAAATTACATCTGATTTATCAGTAATATTTTCTATATGTAAGATAAGTGATCAAATCAATCTTCATCAAATGTCCTAGAAATGTATATTTATTATTGTTTTTAGAGAGTGTTTGATCTGACACTTGGCTCCCTCTAAGCTAAAGGCAACGAGGGATTTAGTCTGCCTGAGGGATAAAGAGGCCAGGCTGTAAGTCATCACTTAATCTTCTCGGGCCTTCAAGTAAATCCAAAACACAAACATTTGTTTCAATTTTAATTGATAGGGTTTAGTTAGGGTCAAGCCTAACATATAGTTAAAACTTACTGTATACTGATACTGCATTAATAATAATCTAATACACTGAAATAAGCTACAAAGGAAATATCATTAATTCAATATAGACATACATTAATTTCAACATGGCATCTGTGGTTGTATCCCAAAAGAATGAAACTAAGGTTTGCCATGATGTTTCAAACATATTTACATATCTGTGAGGTATTGTTTAATTATGACAGGATGGTGCAGCCTTCAGTGAACAGGCTAAAGAGAGCTAGATATACTGAAGCTAGAGCATATGGTGACAATCATTACTATTGATAAGGTCAGACCCTCCGTTGTCTTCTGGCTGACAATGTCTCTATATCAGATGTAAAAAAGTTAAGAAAAGCCAAGCAATCACATTGGGCTCAGGGCTTAAAGGTTCAGTCAGTTATTTTAGACTCATGAAAGAGGAGTTGGTGCACAACACACAGCCGCATAAATCTTTGGCTTATATGCACTGTTATTATTGAGAGATGGTTTACACTTTTAGCCTCTCCTAACTTGCTTTAAGATCATGGAGATTTAAAAGGCGTACAAATACATAGACATCCAGGCAGTCAAACCTCTTCTCTGCTACGCTGCTCAGACCCGCCGCGGTCTCACCCTCTCCACTGAATGTCAGCCTCGACATTCCTCTGTCATTACTCTACAGGTAGGTACATATTTTTAGCAGTCCACATGGTCATGTGCAAACTGACGGGGTATTTGTATAGCTCACATCTAAACATGTTTCCCAGAACATGAACTGGACACACTGGAAAAAACACAATGTGACTGTCGTTCACAATGCTAGTAGTGTAGTAGCAGTTCGTATTGTGGTTGCTATTCCTTTCACATTTGTGGACATATTAAACATTAAATGTGACGTTGAAGAACAATGAGTGGAACTAGATTTTTGTTGTATTGTTTATATATTTTTGCCCCAGTGATAGCTCTGCATGGATGTTTTAATTTAAGAGGTTGTCTGTTTTTTTTTAAATTTTTTTTACTTGTCTTGTTAATGCAATATCTTAAGAAAGAATTTCTCCATACACGGCATAAACGTTCGCGTGGACTTAAATGATGCTCTGATGATGACCTTGGTTGTAAAAGGCCAAAGATTAAGGTAACTGCAACCTCCTTAAACAATGTTTTTGGCCACAACTCTGTAATTCTATGTGCTTATTTTGACAATTGGTTACAGAAATATCTAATATAATTGAGTAATGAAAACATTATTAATTGATGGTATTTTATGTCCAAAAGGTCAATGTCACTGGGAAGTGTGATATTCTGCAAAAACATTTTTTCAGTCAATCATTGAATAAGTCAGGAATATAAGGAGAGGTTGGTGAGCATATTTCAAATTTGATTGGATTCTGAATTGTTGACACAAACTTTGTCCACCTTCTAACATTTTTAGTTCTTTGCTGCTAGCTTGAAGAAGTGTGTGAGGGATCTATGTTACAGAATATGTGGGTTCCTAATGTTTGATCAGAAACAGTTTAATTGTCCATCGCAGTGAACACAAACAAGGAATATGACTCTTTTATTACTTTTTCAATCAATAATGGTGCAGTTTTGTCAGAAATGGCAAAGGCGGCTGATAAAGCGGCAGGCGTTGTATAAGTCTGTTGTTGCTGACGTGACCATTGTTCATTAGGTGGCTGGGTTCAGTCTTACAGAAAGTTTTAGAAGATTGGAAATCTGGAGGGAACTTGGGGCCACTGCTTCTTCGTGTCCATTAGAGACAGTTAATGGGGTTGAGGCATACGTTTAGAATACCTCCAAGGCAAGGATTTTTAGGCATGTCCAACTTGGAGGAACCTCTGGGTCAGAACAGATCTGGCTTCAGTCGTTGGGTGGAGAATATATTGGTCTGAAAGTGAATAAATTGTTCTTGACGTTGATGTGTTAGAGGCAGAAAAATAGGCAAGAATAAGAATCTGAGTGATCCTAGTTCAATAGTGCCAAATTGCGATGGCTGGATGAGAGAAGAATTGCATATCTAAAACTGCAGGTGTTATTGGGTGTTCCCAGTCTGAAATGGTTGTTACTACCTACCAAAAGATGTTTAAGGAATATCAAGTGGCCAACTAGCGACGGGGTCATGAGTGCCCACGGATTATTGGAGTACCAGGGGAATGTAAGGTTAACCTGTGTTATTCGATCCTGCTACAAGTGGTGTTGCGTAGCCGTAAGACCGGTCTTATTTCCCATGCTCACCTCTCTCCACTGCCAAAAACACCTAAAATGGGCAGGTCAGCATTACAGCTGTACCACGGAACAATATAAGAAGGTGGACTGTTGTGATGAAATGTATTTTGTTTTATAGCGTGTTGATGGGTGAGTGCATGTGGATGCTTACTGGGGGAAGTTATTTTATCAGGATGCCCTATGGGGGGAAAAAGGCAAGTCGCGGGATGCAGTGTAACATGTTGTGCAATGTCTGCCTGCTGTTGTTCCGGGAAATCTCAGATCCTGCCATTCATGTGGATGTTACTCCTCTTCAAACAGTATTGAAGGGATTATGTATTCGGCTGTACCATGCAATATGTCTTGCTACCATAATGTGTCAGGAAAGGCTTGAAGAAGACAACAAGTTCTTGGTGTTGACTTGGCCCCCACATTTCCCAGACCTTAATCCAATTTACCATCTGTGGTATGAGCTGGAAATCGATTTGGATACATAGAAGTCCCAACTCACAACTTTAAAGCCGTATAGATCTCACAGATGTCCGAGCACATCTTCATAGGACTTGTGAACTCCATGCCTTGACAGGTCAGAGCTTTATTTGCATGAAAGTGGGGGATAGTTCCAATTTTAAGTCTAATAGTTTAAACTTAAAATAGTTTGAGTTTAAACTATATTAAGTCTAATAGTTTAAACTTAAAATAGTTTAAGTTTAAACTATTTTAAATTCAGTACGCAAATTCAAATAATTTATCCCGACTTAAAATAATTTGTTAATAACAGTAATGAACTTTCTTCTAAATTAATTACATTATGATATCTTTTTTTTCAAATTATATTCTGTTTCAAATAATATGAATGAAAGTGAAAAAATTCAACAATACATTGCAATGTTTTAATATATTTGATTGTCGAAACACATCGTAACATACATTGAAAACATTGTAATTGAAACAATAACAAACCTTGCCAACTCAATCCTTGAAGTACAGACGAGAGAGGATGGAAGGAGGAGGAACTATGTGACTATTGAAATCATAGTGAACAGTTAATGGTTCCAAAACATGAACCGTATCTGCCTCTGTTTGGACCTGTAGGATGTTGGCATGTCATCATGGCTGAGCAGACAGGCAGCAATTCGAGGGCCATGAGTAATGATGTCATCAGTAGAAAAGAATGCCTCTTTTTAATCATTATGCTGGCCTGGATCATTTATATCTTAAGGGGTTTTGTAACACTGTTTTTCATAAGTGCTGTAAAATACTTTATTACTCACTTTACTTTACATATCTTTATTATTCATTTATCATTAATATTGAAGTAAGTTTTATAAAGATGGTTGTGTACGTTCAGTATATTACCTGAATAAGGAAAAAAGCTATTGTGCTTCCAGATCAGAGAAGCAAGCAGTCAAACGAGAAAACACACTAAACCGTACAATTCAGCCCAGAGCACCACGACTAAACCAAATTTAGCCACCTAACAGTGTGCAGCAGCAAAATTATAAAAAACATACAAGGCTTTTGAACTGTTATGTTGGGGATTTCTAGGTGCACACTTTAAATAACTAAATTAGTTATTTAATCTTGGCCTTGCATCATTGTGAATTATGCCAATTATGTGTCAATTATGCCAATTATGTGTCCCAATTTGAATGCTGGCTTCTCTGAACTGGAAGAACAATTCTCTATGTAATATAGTGAGTATACACAAGTATCTTTAACCCATTACAAATAACCCAAACCATCCCTTTAATATGTAGTATTGTATTCAATAATATAGAATACAATAATATTAAGTATGTGCTACTTAGATGCTGGGAGAACCCAAATTTTTAGTGTCTCTACATATAAAACTTCATCATTATATACAGGCAGACCTACAGTGCTCATGTATCTATTACTGTATGCTACAGAATAATAGCCCTCACAACAATACACATACTGAATTGGAAATATTTGCTCTTAAACAAGATATTAGAAGTCACAAAAGAAGAACAGGTCAAAGGGCTTTTTATTGCGGCACCTTACAGATTTTCAATGAGTGTTTGCATGACCTTGGAGACCATCCCATATATACTGACCGATTTCATACCCTGACTGTGGCTGCAAGGCCCACCGTGAAACAAAAGCAGCAATGGTTTCTCAAATTGGGCTTGACACAACATTTCTAGTCAGAGGGTAGACTGAGATGCAGGGAAGAACCTTCATGCTCAATGAGGAAGAGCCCAAAGTCAAGGTGGTG
Organism: Lophius piscatorius; assembly: GCA_009660295.1. Lineage (NCBI taxonomy): Eukaryota > Metazoa > Chordata > Actinopteri > Lophiiformes > Lophiidae > Lophius > Lophius piscatorius. Next base: position 96,971 of record VRLP01000365.1, read on the forward strand.
GAATGAGTCTTCATCAGAATCCTTAAAAGGAGCAAAGACCTAAGAATTAGACATCTGATCCTAACCATTTCCAGCTGCATATCAGAGTTTCTTTGGTGAGATTTTTTTAAACATAAATTCTGGCCAAATCTTGCGAAATGCTCCTTTTAAGAAACAATATCAACATAAAAACAATCGTGAAATTTCTCATTTAATGACCATCACTCACATCAAGTGATATAGTCTCTAGTTACAATGGAGTCAGACAAATGAGGGAAGATGTGAACTCCTAAAGTAGATTAAAGCAAAGTAAAGAAAGTGTTTGGAAAGAGGAGTTGCTGTAAAGGTTACCAAGTGTAAATTTGTTTAACGGTTTGAGCTCCAAAAAAAGAACACCTATCCAACCTCACTGTTTATTAGTGTCAGGGAAATAGGGCGGATTTTGACTGACTGGAAACCTCAATAAATGACACAGTACTAACTGGGTGGACTGAGACAGACTGGAACCTATAAGAACTATCAAATAATTATAAACAATCACAGATTAGACCGGTACAGGCCTTTAAGATCATATTTGGTTTAGGTTTTTCTTTTCTATCTAAGACATTTAGAGGTCTGAGATTCAAAAACACAGCTCTCTGGTGTAGTTTCAAAGAGAGCGGACTCTTCACTCAATCCGACTTAAATGTTGCTGGCAGACTTTCCTATCAGCCCCTCACCTCCTTTACAGAATCTTAACAAATGAAGTAATCCCTGCTTAACATGATCATTGCTCTGCATATGGTAGATCAATACGACAAACAGCGTATTAGATTTAGTAATGAGCTCAACTTTTTACAAAAAACTTAAGAATAATGACTGTCTACTAAAAAGTTTATTTATAAAGAAGTCTTGGTTAAACCTACATAATAGAAGGATGATGCATGAACTTATCAGCTACAAGAGTTTGCTAATCTGCAAAAATATAGAAAAACCTTGTGAGGAAAACCAGATGGATGGTTGGCAGGAGACTATAAACCAGTTTCCCTGTTGACAGAGATTTTACTTGACAGTGTCAGTAGTTATGTTGTCTCCCTGATTCACCACTGTCTTCTTTTTCTTCCTTTTTTTCAGACTACTATAACATAAATATTTCCCCCTGTTTATTCTACTAAGTCTATCAAAACTGAAAAAAGCCCTATTCACCCACTGGTCAACATATTTGAACTTTTATATTGAACACGTCTGTCTTTCCTCTTGTTTGCAGCTTGCAATGTGGAAAATTGTGTCACCAAGCTTTTAACAGGTAATACATACATTATTGCGTGCAAATTAGGAGCTGTGATGTCCTTTTTTTTTTTATATTAAAAGACTATAACCCACCTGTTTGGACAGGACTGTGTGTGTTTTGAATGACGTTTTGCCTGTCATTCATTTGCCCTCTGAGAATCATTCACGCTCTGAACTGTTCATTGTGTTCATCTAAACATTTATCAACAACTAATAGCTCCCTTTTCCTGAGCTGTAGGTCCGTCTTTACATCCTTGATGAGAGCTGAGCTTCTGGTCATTATTTTATATCCCTTCTATTCATTCTCTCTTTAACTAGTAAAACGGTCATGGTTATCAGTCATCTGTTCAGTTTGTTGACACAAACGGCCCAAAACTTTATCAACACCCCCGTACACTCTAGCCATGATGGATTTACAGGCTACATGCAGGCAAGTAAGGATACTATCTCTTTTCTTTGATGTGATAGACTGGTCAGATATGACCAAAAAAATCTGAGTCAAGAGAGTTAAATATTTACAAACATTATGACATCACTGCTCCAGGGAAAGTGTATACTTTGAAATACACAGAACATTTGCAAAACTATTGAAGAAGCTCCTATCTTCTACGCTGCCTGATTTTGAAACAAACTTTACAGCAAAAGTGAGAATTTGACTCGTATTTTTTTAAAGTCTACATTTGAAAGCATCACAGTATTAAAGAACAAGATTACATGAGTCAAAACGGGAAATAAATAATGTTATTTGTGGATTTTTGGTTTATCACTCTGCTCTGTGCTGTATTGTTTGCCTTGTCTTCTCGGCTTTAGTTTATTCAAAAAAGATAAAGGTCAGCTACATTGCCAAACAAAAGTGTTTGAAAGCACCCTTATGCCTTTGGAAATGCTGTGTGGTCATTTTAAAATGCACCCTCAGCCACTCCGTTCAGTGTTTCTCACTAGTTTGCTTAAAGCGCAGTGCTTCATTGACAGTTTAATCCCTCCTACTCTTTCTGCACATACAGTCCCACAAAGCCACAAAATACAGGGCAGGCAGTGCTGTGACACTTCAATAAATATTTGTTAGATTTTACATGAAGACTTGATTTGAATAGTTTGATGACATCATTGAGTCCTAATCACGAGGAATCTTTTCACTTCAAATTAATCTTATGTAGCTCGTCAACTTTTGTAAAATGATACTAATGCTGCTACTAATAATTTTATTTGTATAGCATTCTGGAGTCTGGAGTTAATACACACAGGCTCCCTCTCTCACTGCAGGGCAAACGCTCCACCAGACCTATTTGGCTTATGTCTGGCGAAGCTCCATGAATTAGGGGGCACAAAGTGGAGCCACTGCTCCTTTGTCCAGAAAAGGGCTAGTTGACGTGGTTTCACCGAAACAAGGGACCATCCCAGTAGACCCAGGAATGTCACTTGGCCTGGAACAACCTTGGGTTCCCCCAGGATGAGCTGAAGATGTTACTGGGAAGAGGGCTTCTGGAATATCAATGCTTAGATTGCTGCCACCAGGACCCAATCCGGGATAAGCTTGATGGATGAATTCAGAAAGTACATCATGGAAAATTAAACAAAAAGAAAAAAGATAAAAACAGAAATTGAGGGCTGCACTAATATAAGGTCGGTCCAAGTTATTTAAAGGGGGAGTTGCTGGGTGGAGGAGCTGTGGGAGCCACAGAAACCACAGAGGCAGCATCCGGAATGGCTGGAGCTTCACCCAGCTGAGATGTACAGCCGTTAAAGTTAGGGTTAGGGGAGCAGTGGCCTCTCCAAATTGATCTCCTTTACCTATAACATCCCGATTCTGTCCAGAGCAGCCTGGTTTACTTAGGACATGAGCTATGAGCCATTCCTGTGAGCTATTTGGATTTAAATAATGATACACAATATAACGTTTTTGCAGTTTCTTCTATAAATTCTTTAACTATTTTTATTTTTGCATAGGCATCTGATAAGACAAAGTTGTGAATCCAGGAAATGTTTTCCTTTCTTTAAGTATTGCATGATGGGGCATTTTTTCACTACTCCATTTATTTTACATAAACTACCACACAGATTTAGATTAAACCTAGAATTTTTTCGAATTTTGCATGGAAGAACCCAAATTCTGTTTGAGTGGATTCAGATTCAAGAATTTAGCAGTTGCAAATAAAGTATTTGATAGATTACTGGCAAGAAAGGGGGGGAGGGGGGGCATATTGAAAGTAGAAACCATCACAATTTCAAATGATCACTTCTTGTCACTTCATGGTTTTTAAAAAAAACATATTAAACGTTACCCAAACTAACCAACAGATGTTTGCGAAACTTAGAGTGTGACGTGTATCAAAGATGGAAGAATAGACTTCTGGAGCAGATCCACATAAAGTGGTTGCTCTATGATTTGTTTCACTTTCTTACATGAGATATCATTAGAGCCTTGGGGTTGGGGCGTGGGGTGTATATCATATATGGGGTTTAGTGGAAATTCTGAGTTAGTTAACCCTAAGATGAGGGAAACGTTGGGTTATCAGTCATACAAAGTGAGGCAAGTTCAACTCCGAGGCAGTAACCATGGTAGCATCATCTCTAGTTTCATACTGATTTATTCATAATTTTGAGTTATTGTCAGCATCTTAATGGACCATAAACTACGACAAACTATTTCAGTAGCTTTAAAATACTCTGGAACAGTTTGTCTCTTCTCATTTTTCCGCACCTTCTACATCCGCAATTATGTTCAGAGTCCCAGTTCCACCCCCCCACAGCCACCCCTTTTCCTGTTTCTAAATTTACTGTAAAATAACAAAGATATAATAATCCCAGATGTCATCGTTTATACAGGCTCAAAGATGTTTGGATGAACTTTAAAATGCTATGTCTCCGGTTTAAGTTTGTCTATGAACACCAAACCAAAACTGACAGTTTCAAGAGTGCGTTGCCAACATGTGACGTCACGACTCCAAGTGTGTTAGAGAAAGTAATACATAGTGTTGAGTTGACTTGAGTGCGGAGAAAGGTTGTGTGCATGTATAGTATGGTGGACATGTGGGTCGGAATTCTATTGATGATGGCTTTTGACCTTCCTTATGCACAATTTTAACTCGAAGATAAAAAACTCAGATTTGGTTGAACTAACACAGATCAGCTGTTCTGGAACTGGTAACTATGAGTTTCCTATCTGTGTTGTTCCAGCAAAGCTCAGGTTTATACTCAGAGTTTCTTAAACCCGCTTCCAGAAACACACCTCAGGGAGTTGTTTTTATTACACATACGTTTTGTTGAATTTCCATAAGGATTTAATTAATTAAGAGAATGTCGGGCCTTGGCAGAGGTATACACTCACCTATTTTACTCAGTATTTTTATTTTGAATATACATAGTATTATCACTAATTATTCTTGAATTCCTCAATGTGAAACCTGATATTAAGACTCAAAATAATTACCACTAAAGACTCATCACTTGGAGAAACTCTGTGGGTCAAAGCCTGAAAAAAGCCTAATGGATCAAATAGAGAATCAAGTGGAGCATATCTCTGGAACAAAGAAGTCAGTCCATTTTCTCTAGGTCTTCAAAGCTTTGTGTTGTGATTACAATTAGAAAGACCAATTATTGTGGATCACTTAGGACTTCACCTGTCCTTGGACATGCTGAAACTGCTTGGAGCTGGCAGAAAAACATCATTGGTGACTCATCACCATAGCATCTATTTATTAGTAGTAACTTGAGGATTGTGTGCTTTTCAGCACAAGAGTCACTCACTTGACAGTTGTTTATGGTCTCTCTAAGGGTGTGTCACCTAGCCTGAGGTAGATGACACCTGTATTTATTATACCGTTTAGTCAGTTAAGACAACAAGGGAATTCTGTCAGGTAACAATTTATCTTGCTGAAATAAGAAGCCTAAAATGTCAAGTATTAGTCACACCACTACGTTTGCAGCTGTATGACTCTTCTTCTGAATACAGGTAAGACAAAGTCGCTCTGTGATTGTCATGTTTGGTTTGGTTATTGTTCTGAAGGGTTGCAAGTTGCATCAAATGTGTTACTATGCATTACTGGAATGAAAATCTTCAGTGTTGCCTGCTGTTGTGATGTAAGATGGTGATCACAAGATGGATCCCTTGTGATCACCTTACATGTGTGTGTGCCTTCAGCATAATAGCATGGAGTCTGAATTGTTAAACTGTGTTAAAATGAAAATCTTGTCCTCGTGTCCAAGAGATGGGCTGATTGAAATATTGATAACTGGGATATGCGTAGAATTACTGGTTGGATTATTGGTTATCAAATGAGTGCCTTTATATATTGAATGGTACTATAGCTTTTGAATTCTAAGAATGTTACATCAAAATGGGCAGCTAAGATGGGGAAGTTGGCTATGCAGGCATGACACCTTCTGTCTTTATTCAGTGACCTGAAACCAGGACATCAGAACTTCATCGTATATAGTATTTCTACTCTACTCTGATTGGTGGTCTTGTTCCCTCTAGACCACAGCTTTGATCCCTTTTTAAAGAGGTTTGCACTCCACAGTTACAGTGTATGCCGTCAGGTGTTTTTGAAAACAAATGTCTCTTTCAAATTTTTTGAGAGGCATCTTGAACAAAGAAATATTTGCACTGCTGCAAACATGTCACGCTTTGCACTGAAAATGGGAAGGTTTCTGCACTGATATGGACAGAGCATTTGGCTTGCTTCATGGGACCATATTGAGATCTCATAATGAGAGTTTGAATGCCAGAGGAATAATGTGACAATTGGCAAAAGTGTGCCTCCTCTTATTGTCCTGCTTTTATCAAGATCTTCACTTCTGATAGATGATTTAACCGTGTGATCTTGTTCTGCTCTGTCTGTTTTGTGTAGATCTGCCCCCAAAGTGGCGGCGAATGAGAAGAGGGAACAGCAGACAAACACCATGAGTGAAGCCTCCAACTACACCGGTGGCTCAGACTATGCTACCAACATCAGTAGCCAAGCAGGAAGAGTGAGTGACAAGCATAATGACAGGAGTATCTTGCATGTTTGTTAAGTTAGTAAAATTAGGACATTCAAGGGATCACATTTCACTGCCATGAAATTCTGAGGGAAGTCTAGAAAAATGTTATCCTTGGATTGATCACACAGTACTGTTTAATCATTTATATTGTATTTATAGCCCTCAAGACCTTCAAAAAAAATTCATAACTTTGGGAAGAGATCCAACTCGATCAGGAGGAATCCCAGCGCACCAGTAATCAAGAAAAACTGGCTTTACAAACAGGTATGCAAGAATATGAATTTCAATTCAATAAATCTTGTACTTAGAAGCAGGGTTGGTAACTTTGGGTAGGCTATAGGGCATGCTGCATTGCGATAACCCTCGACCTTTTAAGCCCGTCAACAAGCAACAGACTTGGAGTTCGACCAATCTTGGTGCTTGCTGGGTTCAAGCTGGGTTAGATGAAAAATGTCTCTAATCATTTCAAGAAACTAATAGAAAAATGTGCTCTGTTTCATCTCTATCCCTCTTCACTTCGTTTGGCCCTGAATACGATGCTTTTAATTCCTTTGCAAAGTAAAAAGGCTGGGTTTGATAAGAAAAGTGGACAGTGTGATTATGAACTGAGTTAACTACAGTTAGTGCAGATTTGACTGCCTGGAGAAATACTTATATCCCCGAATAGTCTAGGATATTATGGAATTGCCATTGCTTCCGCTACAGAACCTTTGTTTTAATGCCATCACTCAAAAACTATTCCATAGATCATTTAGAAATTTTATACTTCCATAGACCTTAGTGCAACGAAAAAATGGACTGTCTTAGGGAAAGATTGGTTGCATATTTCTCACACAAGGGGGAGCTTTATCTCGAACATCTTTCAGGCCATTATTTCATAACCACTGGTCCAATGTAGTCTAAATTTGCCACATGTGAATCTACTCAAGGAGATCTATTTTGTAGATATCATATTTGAATCTAATAGTATATATTTTTATTCACTAAAGGGAGCTTTTACTTTTTACAAAAAAAACTTTTTCGAACATAATTTCCTAACATAATTTTCTGATTTTCATCAGATGCACCTCATATGAACCACCTCTAGGATATCTGACTAGAATATTATACCGTAATTATTCATATTTCACTTACTAGGGATTCTTCCTTTTACTGTGGCATCCCAACCATAAGTCCAGTTGTGTTTAAATTTGGCTTGTCTCGTTTTATCATTGAGCTTAGAAACTGTATTCATCTTCATTATTGAGTCACCGCGTGATCTTATCTCGGAGCACATCAAATTCATAAAAGCTGTTCAGCCCCCAAAATGATCTTTTTACAAAAAAGTGACTTGAACAGAGTATGGGCAGAAACCCTTTCCACTAGCTGCTGCAGATCAGGACCGGCAACGAGTTAAGGAATATATTTCCGAATTAAGATGTTTCTCAATTCGGAAATATATTCCTTAACTCGTCAAATATTGTGGCTCTGTCAGAATGTCCCCAGTAAAAACATGTGGACATTTTTTCCTCTGAAAACATGTATGAAGTAAGTTGATATGGTTTGTAAATGGCTGCATGTAAAGTGAAGTGGTGCTGCGTTTGTATTTTTGAAAGGACTTAAAAACGTATTATTAAACTTATTATACTTACTATTACACTTACTATACTTACTATAGAGAGAAACTTATTATACTTATTATATCTCTATAGAGAGAAACTTAATAATAAGTTTCTCCTTATTATTTTCATAATTTCTATCTCCACTGCCTGTTGTTTTGATAGTTTCTCTGTCAACAGAATTGGACAAAATGAGCCGATGGATTTTATTGAAACTTTTAGGAGTGTTAACCATGTGGGAGAGGAAATAGATTCACATTTAAAAAAAAAAATAATCATCACATTCTAAAGATGATGATTTTTAAAAAATGTTTTTTTTACTACTGAGCCAACATTTTCATGTTTGGTTAATAGTTGAAGTTTGGAATAGAGTTTAATTTCATTAAGAGACGGTTTAGCCTTGGTGGAGGTCTCTGCTCAACTGACTTTCTATCTGCTAATTCATGTTATAAATATATTAATATTAGTTCATTGTATTGTAAAACCAGAGGTCATTTCTAGAATGCCTACTTCATTAAACAATAAAACGAAACAGGCTGAGGTTTCCCTCTTGCCCACTCCCCCTTAGATTTCCAGCAGTAGTCCTAAGCTGGATAGAAGCTTTTTAATGCCTTACGGCGTCGGAGTGTTTCTTTGTCCGGAGTTTCTACTCAGCTACTCATTCAGCATGGCCAGTGTTTAAATACCAGTCTCTCATCACAGCTCCCTGGTTACACACAGGAGAGAGAAAAGGGGGTGCTTGTGGCAGCTCTTGACCGGACAGGAATCTCCCCTGCTTCTTAAGTGGGAGACTCATTAAGTTTTGATTGCAGCCTCCTGGCATAGCTTTGTGATCACATGATGACTTCCTTTAGATGAGTTACCATCTGCTATTTCTTTGAGGATCTCAGTCTGGGTGACGTTGATCAGGCAAAACTCACAAATCTACTACAGGGAATAAAGGCTAGATTTGTACTTTTAGTCTCCTGCCTCCGTGAAACTTGGAATTTATTGAGGTCCTTGTCTGAAATGAAGCTGGAGTCCTTCACCTGATGCAGCAGAGAGAGAAATTCTGCACTTATCATGTGATCGTCAAAGCCTTATTTTTCTCTCTCCACCTGAAGAGAGTGAACACTTATAGAACTTTCGATAATCTTTATTCATGAACAGTTTGTAAAATGAATGCTTGAAACCTTCTTTGAAGGGAGGAAAGACCAATATATGGACACAAGTCTGTATTTGTGTCATCTTTGATGTTCTTTCATGATGAGCATCCAGAGCAGCATCTGATACTAATGTTTTAAACTACTTTTGTAAGGTCAAATCTACAGTAAAGGGGGTGTTCATATTTTTCATCATCCTTGATTCTAAAAGTTGAGGTTGCTGCTTAAACCAGCGCACCTTTATCACGTTGTTTCGATACTAAACAACTACTTGCGCAAAGGAGGTCAGTTTTTGTTGCCCATTAGCAACATACTTCCTTTGAGAAGTGAAGGCTGTTTTATTGTGGGAATTATTTAAACATTGAACAACCCTTATGCTGTGTTATTTATTCTGACTTTAGATCAATCACGTTTCATGCATCTAAATAATTTACCCTAAGTCTATCTGGGGTTTGGAATATGGAATTTTAGGTGTGAGAAATTTGCAGTACGAAGTATAAATCAACACGATCATCATTAAAACATGTAGAAACTTTTTGATGGAGCCATATGATGCAATTTGCGATACAATATGCAGAATTGTATACAAACAAATAAAAATGGAAGAAAGTTATACCTAATAATTGTTTGGCTACCAGCTTATGAAGCTATACAAACAATCACCTGGAATTAATTCAACTGTTAAATATCTAACTTGGTGCACAAGTACTACTTGCATTTGGTTTAATATTTGTTAATAATAACTGTGTCCCACTTCCTCTTTACAGGACAGTACAGGGATGAAGCTATGGAAGAAGAGGTGGTTTGTGCTGTGTGATCTGTGCCTCTTCTACTACAGAGGTGAGTCCCGTCCTCTCCTTTCATCACAGTAGCACTGAATACAACAGTCCATTGGCAGTTCGAAGTGCTGTTGGAGCCTTCAGAGCCACTTGCTGTCCTCTTGGAAATCTGTAATTTCTCTGGATTGTGTCCCTGTGGTAAACAGAGAGGCAGGACCAGCTGAGTAGACGTACCCATCGAAATTGTTCCCCTTTCATTGGATTTGCCAGTTGAAGGATCATTTTCAATAGGAAAGCCAAGCTTTTAACTAAAGTTGGAATGAAAGCACATTGTTGAAAGAGAAATCATAGTGTAGCATTTCACACTGTAATACGGAGATGACGATGTGTTTGTGCACTGGTAACATATCAGCAGAAAACTTTTGTCTGAGATTTAGTAACCAACATTTATCATGCTGATACTTAAATACCTTCTTATATTTCTACTTTCAAAGAAACAATATAAATTGTCCTTGTGATCATGTATGATATTTATATGATTTTATACTTAAGCAACAGTCGGAAAATATTTCCAACGGTTAGATGTATTTTTTTATTATAGAATGCTATTGCCTGACCAGCTATTAATAAGTAATTTAGACTCTCCCAGGCATTATGAATGGTTATATCTAATATTGACACAGCTGTGTGCATTGAACATTTGCGAGCACTCCCATTGAAAACTATTGAATGAATACTGTGAATCATAGTAGCTATCAGATCAGATAAATGTGGACTGTTCACTGTTAGGCTTCAGAGAACATTTAAGTACTTCCTGGCATTAGGCCACGTGTTCCAATGCCCCTTGCTCACTTACTGCTGATATAGTCATTTCCGTTGATCAGGATGACATCTAGTCTGTTATTTTTGGTGTCTACCAGTGCTGTTGCCCTATTTCCGCCAACGCTAACAAAAGCTATAGACAGCAGTAGACCTAAAAGCTTAATCCAAACGGGTATGTTTGAAATTTATCCATCAGCAGAGCGTGAACACAGAGGTCATGAACTGCACCTCAGCTAGAGATAACAGCTCTTCATTGTAGTTATCAGACTAGTCTTGGATTCTCCGGATTTCATACTAGGTTAGCCAATGTTCAAGCGCTCTTCTATTTAATCCTCTGTGTTTGTATTTCTTTTTGAGAGAAAGTCCAATGTGCTGCAGGTTGATATAATTCAGTAAATAGATCAATGGCATCAAGAGATTTTACACTCAGTTTCATCTGCTAAAATAAAGGATATGGTAAATGCCATTCAGGCATGATATAACAACCAGACAAAAGTGAAGTCAGAAAAACATTGATTATCTCACTTCAATGGCCATTGTCAGTGGGTGGGATATATAATATATGAGTCACGATTCTGTCTTGTCTTGCTGGGTGTTCCAAAAACCGGCCCGTGTTGCACGAGCCTACAGAAGAGTTAATGTAGCGCAAATTGCAGAGCAGTTAATGTCGGTTTGAAAAGAGAGCTATAACAATGGCATTGCAGGGCTGTTTGAGTGGAAAAAAATTGTGCCTACACAATACTTGGATGGTGATTCTAATGTTATGACTTATAGGTCAAAGGTTTAGGTTACTATGATGGACAAATTGCCTTTTACACTGTTTATCTCTGCAGATGAAAAAGAGGAGGGGATACTTGGCAGCATCCTCCTACCGAGCTTCCATGTATCTATGCTGTCAGTGGACGATCACATCAACAGAAAATATGCCTTCAAGGTCAGTGTGTGTTTTCAATCCTGTTAAACTTTGTTAGACTGTATATTACATGGGGGAGTTCACTTAGATGAAGACAAGTAAATATTTTTATTAAATATTTCACAAGCTCTAATAAAATCAGATTATAAGAGCAGAATGTACCAAACTCACAAACTCTACTCTTAGTCACTGTGATACATGGTGAAATTAAAATAGTTTCATCCTAAGGTACTTATGTTTCCAGTGTTTCCTTTAGCATATAAACCAACGCTGTAGTTTACTTTCCTCTGAGCATGATTTTTTTTCGTGTAAAAATAATTTTCAATTTCATTGACAGTTAACTCATGCAAGTGATTTTGTTAAACAACTTGAATTGACTGCTAATACTAATAAAGCAAAGAAACAATGATAGTGTGATGTGTGCTAGAGAATGGAAACACTGCACTTATGTGACTGTTAGGCCCAAATGTCTGGGCAGCAGGCATATTTTATGGGATCTTAGTAGAGTATACAGAATTTGACTGTGGATCCTTCATAAACCCCAAGAGATAACAAAGTAGAGCTGCCAAGTACAGCCAAACACAGACGCCTGGGAGTCTGCGCAAGGTCTCTCTAACCACATGCCTCACTCATTTTCCAACGTAGAACCAGGCAGAGAAAGAAAGAGAGAGTTGAGGTAGAGAAAGAAACAGGAGATTGTGGCCCTGCATCTTTAGTTTGCAGCAATTAGTTCATAAATAGGATCAAATTTTGATTGAATGGTTTTCATTCCTAACTTTTTCTGTCCCTTATTTTTGTTGCCAATGTGACCATGTCATTCTAGGTTCCTTATTTCTTAAGATGACTCATAAATGAGTGGAATAAGGAAAGGGCGCTATGTTTTTCAGATTGGTAAGGGGATATTGAGGTTGTTCACTAAACATTCTGCTTTTCTCTTTCTTTGTGTGGTTTTTGCACTGCAAGCAAACAGAGCAACTGTGGAACAATGTATCTGCCAAAAAAAACCCTGCCTGGTAAGTCCTGCAGTATTGTGGTAGATTTAATGCCCGGCTCCAGTGATGTGCATGAAACTCGTGGTAGGATTTATATGGATGATAGTCATTCCCTAAGTCAGAAGTAGTTCACCAGTCACCAGATAGCCTTTTCACAATTATTAGAGACTAAGAGATATAACGTGTGTCTCAAGAACTTAACAGTCTTTACATAAAATTAACCAATTTGGACTCAGGGCTCATTGTTTTTAGAGGCAAAGATCCTTCTTGAGCTGTTGCTTTACTCCTCTGTCTTTCAGATTCCTCTTTCTTTGTGTCCCCGATCCTGTCCTCTGTAAAATCAGGCCACGCATCCCAACATGCGGACCTATTATTTTTGCACTGACACAGCTAAAGAGATGGAGTCATGGATGAAAGTCATGACTGAGGCGGCTCTCGTCCACACAGAGTCGGGCAAAAGGTTTGTAAGAGCATCAATAAAATAAATATTCTTACTGAGAACCTGTTATATACGTTAGGAAATTCAATGGAGAAAAAACAATTTTATGAAAGCATTGAAGTTCGGCCTTTAAACAGGTATGATTAACTTTGCCTTCCTGGTTTAATTCCTCCATCCGCTCATATAAAGTGTGCTGTGATCAAGTCTACTATATATCCTGATGTGAAGCCTTTCATGTTCTTAAGCAGCGACTGCTTTTGACATTTCTGGTCTGAGGTTGTTGAAGAGGCAGGGACTGTCTTTAAAGTTATGTAACTGTATACTGTCAACATTACTTACAGTGTAACACATGTAGGAATGCCAAGTGTATGTGGGAAAATACACATAGTGAATGCATGGTGCTGGATGTTCAGGCGACATTGAGTCCAGCTGAGCTGATTGATCAGAATCACTGACTCTTGAGAGCAATTTCCTTCCTTTTTCAAAAAAAACTGTCTGTCTAAAGTTCTCCTTCATGGGCAAGCAGAGGGGTAATAGTGATGTGCTTTGTAATTACATGAAGCATTAGACAGTGTTTAAATAGGCTAGATAGGTTAACAGAACTGAAATATGGGATGATTAAACACTACCTTAATCTCATGGAAAACAGTATTTTATGGCTTTTAGGACTTTTCATACAGTATTGTCAATTGGTGGATATTATAGAAAAAAGAATAAACGACTTGAAAGCCCGAAACCTCCCTGAAACAGTCTGAGTAAGTGTTCACAGATCTTTCCGAGGGCTAAATGTTTGCTATAGTGAGCTGGTGGAGCCTCGAGCCTGGAGAACACATTACTTTACTGGTGTTCTTATTTAAAAGGATACAAGTGGAAACTCTGAAGGAATGCTTTTCCTACTGCCTTCTTCTTGCTTACCCAGTGAGCTGTACTGCTGAAGGGAATTTGCCAAACTTTGAAGATGTGACCTTGACTCTGTCAGAGGCCAGCAAATCGTGGTGTCTATTACCCCAGGGCTCCTCCCTAAGGGCCAGAGAGCTGTAGCTATTCTTTCGGAGATGTGGCAAAAGGGAGCTACAAATGGATTACCAGAGTCAGAGCAGCACTTTTGTTAAGTGCCCCAGCAGAGGCAGCCTTTTTTTTTTGAGATATCTGATTTCCTTTTATCTGCCTGGCCTCCTCCAAGAGACGTTGTGCACCTCCACCTCCATTTTTTTTTTTGCCAGTTTGATTTTTTTCAGAGTTTCCTGCATGAGTACAATTCATAAAAGTAGTCCTTTAGATCTTCAGGATATCTAATCAAAACACTATACAGCGTCTCAAACACCTTAGCTTGTGAACTCTAACATTAATGAGTATCTCAGATGCCAACTTTAATCCGTTTTTCTCTGCACAGTTGATCTCATGTGGCTTGATTGCCTCACATTGTTATGAGGTCTTTTATGTCTTCATCAGGCTGGACGAACTAAAAGTAGAGCAGTGTGGAGCACAAGAGATCAACCAATTGGCCAACCACAGACCGCCACTCACGCAGCCTGAAATCCAAAAGAATGAACGCAATCGTGAGGTGGACCATGAGCATAGCTCAGCCATCCCCTCCACCACAGAGGAAGAAGACAGAAAGAAGAGAGATGCTGAGCGTTACGGATTTCAAAAGGATGGGACAGAACGCGAGCGTCCGCTCACCAAGATCAATAGCATCAAACTGCAGCCGGCCCAAGCAGCTGTCAAGGCTAATGTCAGCTCACCGCAGACTCATACAGAAATAGATGGGTCACACTTTAGCCCCCAGGTCAATGGATCTGGTGAGCAGAGTCCAGCTAATGAGACGGGAAACCATAAAAGTCCCCCTCAAGAGGCAAACCGCACCCTGAGCAGGACAAGCTCCATGCATCAACTGGAACAATGGGTCCGCATGCAAAGAGGACGCAACCAGGATGATGACACCAGGAGGTTGGTTTCATTACATGATCTTTTGTAAGGTTAAACTGACCTTAAAATTAGTGCTATTTCGAAATGTGTAGTAAATGTGTGTAGTTACAGAGAGTTAAATGTCCCAGCATAAGCTGTTTTAAGGCCATTAGGCCTGCCCGTCTCGAATTTTAATTGTATATGATAAAGCCTGCTCCCTCACTTCCTCACATGT
This sequence comes from Lophius piscatorius, assembly GCA_009660295.1. NCBI lineage: Eukaryota > Metazoa > Chordata > Actinopteri > Lophiiformes > Lophiidae > Lophius > Lophius piscatorius. The sequence goes on from VRLP01000365.1 coordinate 112,030, forward strand.
TCTTAGTAGGGGCACTAAAGGTGTATATCTCATAATTTGTTTGTTCACCATTTTTGTTTTTCATGTTTTGGCACATTTGAATTTAAATGCTTTACATGGCGGTTTTCTCACTCCCACAATGACATAATTAATGGTCTAACCAGAACTGCCCTGAACAGGAATGCCTTAAATTACTTATTTCTCTCTTTCTTCAGCGAATTGCTCCTTTGGCGTCGAATCTTGAGTATCTCATGCTTGTTTTCAAAAAATAGACACACATCTGTTATGAGCAATGCATGAAAGATTTGATCATGGACAAACCATTGCGAGGCCTCTGCCCTGATTTCCATTTTTGTCCTGTGTGATGAGCGTGGTGTGTAAACTCCCTCTACATTCACTCTCTGATCATCTTTCTCAACAGTCTTAGTTTTTCATGACACACGATTGATGTTTAGTTTCCATGTAGACTCAAACCTTTATGCTTTTGGTTTTTTACAGACCAGTTAGCATTTTAGCCACAATTCGTCAGGGACTATTGGTAGGAAACTCTCAGTGGCAGCAACACTGACTTTGCCACAGTGGGAATAGATGCTTTTAAAGGCTTTGTTGTCATTGGAAACTATTTGTCCTGGAGAGTTTCTTGAGAGTGAAGTATTCCAGTTGAACCTACAATTATCTCGACTAGACAAGAGCGGTTTTTCAACTTAAAACAGGAAATGAAAAACGTTGACTGATTGCTGTTTCATAACACGACAGAACTTTGATGAGTTAGTTAGTGAGCGCGCTTTAATTGTGTGTTTTTGTTTATTTAAAATAGGAAAAAAGACAGAAAAATGTACAAACACGATTCCACAACACTTGGACCTTAGGCAAAATATCAGTAAAAGGACAATGCAATGTTTTTCAAATCTTTTTAAAACTAAATGCAGCTGAATACGGTACAAAGGATAAAATCGAAAATATATGCTGCCCCTGAATTTGATGCTTGTACCACATTTTGGAACATTTAGGACAGAAGCTTATTTCGCCATTATGTTACATCAAAGGAGAGTTATTAAGTGTTTGGGAAGAGAGGTCACTAATTATCAAAATGGTCTTATTTCCATTCTTGCTTGATATGTGACCATTGCTCAACAGACCAAAGTGTCTGTAGTCGTTTTTGGCACCTCATAATGAAGAGAAGATTTCTTCATTCATCTCCGATGAATCTGTAGATGATATATATATATATATATATATATATATCTGACTGGATATTGTGCAATACCCAAAGTCCCTGCAATGCAATTTTGCATTGAAAATGTTCTCAAACTGTTGCGTTTGAGTATTTGCCCTTGCAAATACTCAAACGCAACGTCAAAGAGGAGGAGGCATATTTCTCCTCTCTCATCTTTTCCTATTTATTATTGAGCCTTTCAAGGATGTTTACTTCATACTCAATCAAGTTGATGAGGTACAACTTTAGATGTTGTAGATGTTGAGATTTATTTATTTTGTTTTGAATTTGATTTGAATGTCAAAAGAATTAAGAAATTATCACATTTCTTTTTTTTTTTTTATCAAGAAGCTGTTTAATTGACTTGAAAGACTCAAAGTAGAAAAGATTACAAGTAAAGTAGGAAACTAAAGAAGTAGACAATTTGAATCATATACATTTTTTTTTAAATATTAAATTGCCTTATCTCCTTGAAGACATGAAGGTAAAATCTTTAATTTAAGAATTAATATGTATATATTAATGCAGCAAAAACAATCATCCACGGAGAATATGTGAAATAAAAACTCTTAAAAATGTGTTCTTCCCAGCATCACATCCTACCAGACGCTGCCCAGAAACATGCCAAGTCATCGGGTTCCCTATATGCCTCAATATGGTGATGGTTACTGCAGTATGCCCCGAAGCAGCCTGGCTCAGCGGGACAGCATATGTAGCATGTCGCCATCATTGTACGACCAGGCCTTGGGTCCTCCAGTGGCTGATAAGCGCCGCTCGATGCGCGATGACACCATGTGGCAGTTATTTGAGTGGCAACAAAGACAAGCCTACACCAGGCAGCCAGGACTGTACGGCAATAAAGCCAGTCCGAAAACGATGATAAACCTGTCTGAGCATGCCACGCTAAGCCACTCAATCCCCCCATCACCCTCCCATGGCTCCCTGTCCATGTATGGCGGCTACTCTCCAATGCGATCCTACAACATGCAGAGTGCTCGTTCAGAGATGTCCTCTCCCGTCTATAGAAGAGACTACAGCATCGACAGACGGCACCGGCCACAGCTCAACAAGGTCGGTTAAGGCACAAATATGCTGAGGGGGGATTTACCAATATCATGAAACAAAAAATATATTCATCATTTATTAAAAACATTGTCTTGTTTTGCAGACAGGTATGGTTTTGTTCACTCATAGTTTAAACATAGTGCTGAGTTTTGGTTTTGTTGCTCCAGACATCAAAACATTTTCGCCGTTAACGGCAATTACTTTTTCCACTGTTTCCTTTAGAAGTTCCATATTCCCAGAAAATCCTTTTTTTTTAAGTGGCTGGCTGTTTGTTTAATAAACTACAATTCGATGAAAAATGTTTCTGACTCAGAAGGACGCAATACTTGGTTGTTGAATGTTGTCGCTATACTGATGATGAAATTAGTGTTAAACATTTAAACTTTAACAAAATCTCTCTTTATCTATGTCCACATGGACAAAAAGAAATTGTTTTCCGTTTTCTTTTTTTTCTAACATACTATCCAAAACTCTGTTCTTTGGATGGCATGTGCAGAAGTTTCTTAACCTGTGCTGTGCCAGCAGAGGTGAACTACTGATCTCTGTCCTAGTACACCATGGATCACCCTAGCCTCTTACCTGCTCTGTTAGGGGATGGAGTGTTAGCATGGGCCTCAGGATTCCAAACACAATGAACTTTCCTGGAAACTCTGACTGAGGCCCTCCTCAGGCAAAGTTCATCATAGCTGCTGGTTCCCTCTGAAGTTTGCCTCAGGTTATCTGGCCCTCAGAGTCGCATATTTACAGTGAGCAATCAGAGGTTTAAGGGCCAAAGTAATCTCAACCGATTATCAATCTTGGCTTAGAAATACAGCGTGTTTGTTTAGAGTGGGCGTGGTTCAAAATCAGTATGGAAATCATCGTGTGTTCATGTAATTCTTAAAACCAGACTATCTGCAAAAGTGCACTCTTGATCATTCAATTCAATTCTAATTCAATTAGATGAAGTGAGAAAAAATAGTTTTTGGTAAGATTTAATGTTGTTGAAGTGACTTTAATGTTAATAATTACCTGACCTGTGGCAGCAAACACTAAATTATCTACACTATTTATTGATTTGTATTTATATTTTTATTTTTTACTACAATAAGACGAAAGTTTCACACCTTTTTTGTCAACTAAACATTGACGAAAAAACAGGATAATCTTGCCGTAAACTGTTGTTACAGTTTGTTTTTGTTGTATTTTAACTTTGTCCCACAGTATGCCTACTCACCCGACAGGAGATCTATGACTGCTGGGATCCCAGTTCAGACCATCAATACCCAATGTCTACTAGGGAAAACAGTAAGTCCTCATCCATGTTCTCCCATTTTGTATTCATCACTGTCTTCTAAATGGATTTCTAAAATGCGCCTGTCATTAATTTAAATCTCAGCGAAGTAACCCACACACTTTTTCAATCGACATCTTAAAGCGACGACGCCATTTCTTCATCTAACTGCTCTTCATTTTCCCCCCTTTCAGTCCTTAAATTCAGCCAAAGAAGACATTGTGAAAAAAGCATTGACCGAGAGTTCAAGATGTTTGTTCCAAGTTCTAGGATTCAAGCTAGTTACACACTGAGGGGAGGAGAATCGGTGTCCTAACAATCTCGAATCGTAAATATCAAACGTGTGATATTCGGACTCCTGATTGGGCTGCCGCCGATGGAATACTAGCCAATGAGAGCGAGCGGACGGGGAAGCGCTTTACTAGGGTTTTGTACACTTTTACAGCAAACAGTAACCCAACCTACCTGTAACCCGAGCTAGGTTGATTATTGAAGAAGAAGACCAGCTTGTTGAAATAGGGCAAGAACACGCGTGCCTTTGTATTACGTCATCCAAGATATATCGCAATAGGACCAACAAGTACCTCAATCGTCCTCCATGTTAGTTTTTCTTCATAGGTCACTTTTGTTCACGCAAGTTTCTGTGAGATCTCGTGTCTGTGGAATCGCTTCTGTGAAATCCTGACTACAAACACCATATGTGTGGTCTGTCTGTATCATGTAGTGTGTGTGTTTTGCAAGATTATAATGTTAATCAGTTGAAACTGTCCTTATGTCTGTGGTCTCCCATGCTTTTAAAGTCGGTTAAGATTTGAAAATCCTCTAGAGTGTAGCTAGCTTTAGAATATGTTCTCTTTAGGAGCTCCTGTAACTCGTTAAAAACCTTCTCAGTCGCAACTCTCTTATCCATATCAGGAATTAATGCCAGGTTGGAGACAATGTCAGGTACAAAGTGAACTGGACGATGTGATAAATGCTTTACTGTCCTCCAGTGGCTGCTCAGAATGCATGTTGAATAATCTCATAGTCCTGATCTGCATGAAAACTCCTACATGTGAAAGCTATTCACCTAGTGAGAGACGGGCTGCTCTAAACATCCTGTCTTGCAGTGCTCTCTCCTCTCTTCTCCCATTCCCCACTGTCCCGGTTTGATTATGGCTATATGTCCCTCCCTCCCTTACAGACCGAGGAACTGACTCTGCTGCTAATAAAGCTGCGGCGGCAGCAGGCAGAACTTAACAGTATCCAGGAAAACACTGTACAACAGCTTATGCAACTAAACCTGGAGGGTGACAACCAAAAGGTCAGGCCATGGGGTCCAGAGACGCCCTGTAGGCTTGTGTATTGGCGTGTGCTATTTATGCCGTTGTTCCTCACATACATTATGGAAGCAGAAGCCAAGGATTTCTATTCTTCACAGGAGGAAAGGCTCTTTTCTACTGATTTTCTTTCAACTTGTCCCAATAATGTGAAATGTCTGGAAACAAAAATAATCATTCAACCACAAGCATCTCATTTTATATAGTTTGTGAACTTTGGTAATTTGATCCATTTCATTGGGCTGTACTTTCTTTGAAAAGCTCAGACAGATGTCAGCCATAAATGAAACTTGAAGCCACTGGCCAGCCAAATAGTGACCGGCTTAGGCGGTTAAATTTGCTGGCATACGTAATTTTTAATTCAGGATTTTTGCGTTTTAAGGCTCCTCTGAGACCTCACAGTGCAGATTTGACTGTTGCGGATGTAGGTCAACTCTGACTAACATTGTTGGTTGACTTTGAGGGAATTACTGCCAGTGCCACATTTTACTGTTTCTTGGCTACAATTTCCTTATACCTATATTGCCAAAGATTGCTGCCTAACTCGTGCAGTTAATATGAAGCTACTCACACCCGGTTTAAATTATGTCATCTGACGTTAATCTTAATCTCTGCTTATTGCTTTCTTATTTTTTTGTCTGCTTGGCAATTTGTTCATTATGGTGCTCTTCCATGTTCTAAAGTATGTGTCTTCTATTACTTTCCTGTCTGTCTGCTTTTCTTTGGTTTTAATATAATGATGAGAGAGAGAGAGAGAATTAACTCGATCGATCTTGATCTTCTCCTTTTCTTTGGTTCCCTCTCTGTTCATTCCTTTTTGCTGTGGATGTTAGAATGACATTCTCTCCCATCACCTCCAAATGAACCTCATGTATTTGGACAATCAGGTGGGGGTACTGCATGAATGTATGGGCCTTTCTTCTTTTGTGATGAAAAAGAATATGGAATGCCTTGCTTCTATTAATCACTTCTGTCTTTTGGATTTCCTCTTTGCCTAGCTAATCATTAATTCATTTAAAATCTTTTTTTTTTATAAACACAACTACATGGCTTGAACCAATGCCTCATATGATGGCCTTTATAGTGTATCCTAGTTTGAAATGTTCATCCCTAGATGGGCTTATTTACTAATTAATAACTGTGTAGATGTACCCTTAACTTACTGTCAGCTATACTAACTGAATATCTGGATAATACTCTATTCTGTATATTTGGGATGACGGGCTTCCTGTCTCCCTCATACAGTCCTCATAGAAAAGCTCTATCGTGCTTTTCATCAACCGATAGTTATTACTCAAACTCTCAAAGCACATCTGAGCAACTTAGTTACCATGTCTAGGAAACAGAGGCACTATAACTAGAGGTGCACCGATCATCGCGCCTTGATGCCTAGTTTGATGAAATCGGCAATCAGCTGAGCCAATAGTATGCTGATTATGCGCATGTGCCGTACACGCAGACCAAGCATGAGCTTGCCTTGTCCATTTAATTTAAAATTATTTATATGACGTTCGTACTGTGAGAGTTCAGTTAACCGGAGTCAAATTCCTTGTATGCATATACATGGCCAATAAAGCTGATTCTTCTTCTTCTTCTTCTTCGTCTGCCTTGGCTCCAAACATCTCGCAAGTAAACCAAAAAACACAAAGCTCACTATTTGTAACACTAGAAAGGACCAAATTAGCTTCTATGGAACAAACCGGAAAAAGTTCATCATAACGAACTTAGGCTCACACTTCAAATTTAATCACCCGTGGCACATAGCAAATTTCAAGAAGCTAACGTCAGCAGAACGGCTGAAGCTAGCGATACAGCAGAGCCAGTAACAAGCTCACTGTATGTATGTATGCTGTCAATTATGGTTTTAAAACGTTAGGACAAAAGAAGCTGCTTACGGAACAACCCCGATAATGTTCTTCAAAATTAACTTAATCAGACCCTTCAAAATGAATCATCACGAGGAACATAGCAAGTTTCAAGAAGCTAAAGTTGGCAGAGCGGCTAAAGCTAGCAACAGCAAAGAGCCAGCCACGAGCCCTGAAGTCCCTGAACAAAGGCCAACATATGACATATAATGGACTGAACGAGGCTTAAAAAAGTAAATTTTCTCTTCAAAATGGTATATAATTGGTTTAAGAAATGAAGGGAGGATGGAGCATACATTAATTACAATACGTCAGAACACAAACACAATGCCGTCCTGCATTACTTCCACCAATCAACCAAAGTCTGTACTGGCTAGTTTGTCATTATAAAAATTGGTAAGAAAATTGCTCTCACTGCACCTCTAACTATAACACGAGTATGGTAATAGATGTGGGGATGATATTTCATTCATAAACTAGCCGGCCTCAGTTTTGTGTCATGAATGAGAAATTTATAATTTTTTAAACTGATATGATGAGGGTTGGCACTCAATACTTCAATTTTGCCTACTATATTTTCATCAGTACAATAAGTCAAAGTTGAACAGGAGGTTTCCACCACTTATAAATAAGAATGTAAGTACTCCATTTCTTCCAGTTACATTCATATGTCCTGAGTCTACCTCATGAGAGGTAGCAGATGATAACTGACAAAGTTTTAGTTGTTGTCTCTAAAGTGAAGCCCTGCTCTAAACTGACCCTTGCTATATTTCTCCTCTCCGCACTGAAGTAGATGAAGGAAAATGAGCCTTTAATCATCAGGACTCACACTTTGATTGAGAACTCTGCCCCAAGGCCTCAACTTTACCAGCAAGTAAGGCCAGCCCAAAGGCTCTGCTTCACCTCATCCTCACCAGCCATCTTTGTTATTTTGGTTTTGTCTTGCAGAGCTCCTCCTCTCATGTTCAAATCCTCATGGCATCTTGAAACTGGTCCCCTTGTACTGTTTACACCATCAGCAAACCCTCATCCATTGCTTTTGACGTTGCGTTTTCTTACTCTGAAAAACAATATCATGATATGGATGGTTTTTTTTGTACCGTTCTACACTCTCATGTTTGTGTGTCAGGGGTGCATTTAGATTTCACTGTAGGTGGTGTCATATGTTTAGAAAACGCTTAAGATTACTGTTAAGACAGTTCTGAATCGAAATCTAAAGCTATGGTTGCACCCAAATCATTAGTTAGCAGGGCCTTTCACATTTACTTATCTTGCTTTGTCTAGTCTTCTAACCCATGAAGGAGGGTGCGGTTTTTCATAACCTTTTGTAGAATTTGTTCCCTCTTACCAGCCAAGCCATCTAGACATAACATAGGGATTCTAATTAATGGGGCTTGATTTAGTGTTGCAAAGGTGTCACTTCTCAGTCAAGTGAATTATCGAGTGCTATGTGTTGTAGGATTACATAAATATCCCACTATCATGAAACAGTAATACTTATTATTTACTGTTAAATTCAGCCAGTGCTGTACTCTTAACCTGATCTTTCGATTTTGCAGTTTAAGACCGAGTAGACCTGAGCTATTTGCATATTTTCCAATTCACCCTCTATTGTCATTCTACTGGTGTGAAGCATAGAATGAGCTAGCTTGCGTGTGACACCGGCTGCGGCATATCCTCGCCACTTTTGTGACCACCTCTTGAGGTGCAAAAGTACTGCCGAAGACTGTCCGATACCACCTGCAGATACTTCACATTCCCAACCGAACAGCTGCCAGACGTCTGTTTCTCCACTCCTCCTCGTCCCCGTGTCACTAGAAATCCACACCACACAATCCCAAAATGAAGCCCCCCTGAGCCGGGGGAGAGTCTGCATGTTCTTTGTGGAATGCCATGTGGTTTTCAGGTCCGACATGCTTCAACTGTACTGTGAGGTTCAAGAGAGGAAAAAGATGTGAGGAAAAGTATGTGAGAGTGTGCATACAGAAGAGTTTTTAAGTATTTGGATAGTGAGTCATTTTTTTTTTGTACTTAATCTTTAGGCCTGCACACTGAATTTGAAAAAAAATAATAATGTGAAGGAATCTCTAAGCTTTAAATAATTGTGAACCTGAGCATAATAAGCAGATGTGTCATCTGAAATATGGTATGATCACTTTCCACTTGCCGACGAACAGACCCAAGGCAAAAAGAAAGAAGTTGGGTGCAGTTCAAACCTGCCAGAACGCCATGAAGGAAGAAGTGTATGATGTTGTAGGTTTTCAATCTTGATGCAAAATTACTTAATTCAAATGTATGTTTAATTTTTTAATTAATCAGGGCTCCCCTAATATTGGGGGAAATTAAGAACGATGTATACTAAACTGAAATTTGGCACGAAGATGTTAAGTTCATCATGTCATATCCAATGTGAGTGGAACTAAAAGAAAAAACACGGAAATATGTCACTGTCCTCATATTTATGGATGCACATGTATCGCTTTGTAGTTTAAGAGTGGATGAATGATGCAGCCGTGTGTGATGAATTGAATTTCTCGAAATATGGGATCCAATGCAGTTGAAACCCATTCCCCACTTTGGACACTTTCTTTCTTTCAAATAAGTAGATAGGTGGTGTTAATGCAAGTGATGAGTTTTCATTCAACAAATGCATCAGTTTCGATGTGATTAAAAAAACAGTTGTTGTCAAAGCATAAGAAAATGTTGAAGTAACAGCAGTATATCGTATTTGTCTGTATTCCAGCTCAGAATATGTACCTCAAATGTGTCTATAATAGATAGATATAGATATGTGGTCATGTCTCTAATCTGGGACTGTCTGCAAGTAGTATTTCCGTTAGATGTTAGGTATTTCAACACACACACATACAGTTGACCACAGCCAACAGACGGGCAGAGTCCGTGGACCAATTAGCTGTAGAACATGTGGTGGAGGAGAAACAGTTGCTGGACACTGGGCCCAGTTTATATGCCGACTCTACAGTTTAGTCAACAAGATGGTTTTAAACACCATTCCCCTGCATTCTGCAGAAAAAAAATACTGTATTGTGCGGATTAGAGACTGATTGTGGGTGATGAAACACAAGGCACCAGAATCACTGTTGGTTTACAACTTTACATTATCTGATTCCATGAAAAATGAGTTTCCAGTCATGCAGTATCCAATCCTGCGGCTCACTTCGAGAGCCTTGTCATGATACTGCATTCGTATCTCCGTAATACTTCATATTAGTATCTCCAGATACCATTTTCAATGTCTGTATTGTTGATCTCTGCGTAAATGTCGGTCTTTCCCCTCAGTTGAATCAAGAAGACTACAGGGAACAAACCTATGCATGCATGCCAGAAGAAATGGACATTGATGTAAGTACACCGCTGCTCTCCTCAATGACATAATTCTCCATTCAGCTCTGCAGGAGGGGTCAAAACTCTGTCATTTTCTCCTCAGAGCAAACTAAGCAGATTGTGTGAGCAGGATAAAGAGGTGAGGTCGCATGAGGAAAAACTTCAGCAGCTCTTCAGAGAGAAGGTGAACAAATATTGCATATCCATCATCACAAAAGAGATATTTTGAAATGCTTACAATCCTGGGTTGAAAAGAGCCCGGAGGAATAAACTGTTTAAACTTGAGTTAAGTGTATTTGCACAAAGCAGAAAAGAGGGACAACAAACAAACTGTAGAGTCCTGTACATCTGCTAAGAAGCTTTAGTGTTGCCTAGCTACTGTCTTCAGCGAGCAAGAGTTTTCCATCTTCATACGCACCTAAGTCATATGAAACTTGTTTAACTTTCCACTGTCAGCAAACTAAAGCACTTGTCAATTACTCTTTAGTTTGGACAGAAATAAAAAAAAAAACAGTCAACTAAGAAGTAGATTGAAAAAAAATTAATGTAGTTTTATTGTCCACCGTATCTTTATCAACACTGTTTGATTTATTTCAAGTTTGTTTATTTTTTTGTTTACCTCATCAGGGATTAGATGGAGGGGTCGGGCATTAATGACTTTGATGAAGTTAACTCATCACAAAGGTTACAATGACTCACACTGTGTGTGTATTTCATACGTTGTGTTTTCTTTCAGCACACCCTGGAGACGGCACTGCTGTCAGCCAGCCAGGAGATAGAGATGGGCTCTGATAACCTTGGTGGCCTGCAGAGTGTCATCCAGCAGAGAGACTTACTTCAGAGTGGCCTGCTCAGCACCTGCAGAGAGCTCTCCAGAGTCACAGCTGTAAGCCATACAGCACACACACACACACACACAAATCAGCCTCACACTCTTTCTTTCGGACCAAGACCACATTTTTCGCTTACTTGTTATTTTTTAAACATTGCCAGTAACAAAATGTACCATGTCCAAACCAGGAGTTGGAGCGATCATGGAAGGAGCATGACAGGTTGGAAGGAGACGTGGCTCAGGCTAAAAGCAGCCTTCTGGAGCAATTCGAAGCACTTGGAAGCCCTCAGGTAAAATAATGCTGAAGCTGTCCTGTTTTACCCTGACACTGCTGTCAAACACCTTCATGTTATAACAGCTAACCTTTGCTTAGTGTGCATGTACGGCAGAGTTTTGGAAAACGCTTTGAATGGGACAGATTGACTTTGAAACCTTTTTTGTCAAAAATCTTTTTTTACAAAAAAAAGATTTTTGACAAAAAAGAGAAAAAGTAAAGGCCATTTCTGCTGACACTGATACAGTGTCTTTAGGAGGAGCGTCTGTATGTGTTTGGAGGGTGGGGGTTTTGGGTTTAATACAGTGATTGATTGGTGACTGCAATGATGATAAAGTAGGCTTTAATCAAGCCCTCCCTATCATTTTGTCCTTCAGTCTGGGAGAAATGTAGCGAAATAGGAATGAAAAAAAAATCCTGTTTGTGTCTGAGTCCAAACCAATGCTAATTCAAGAGTAGAGAAGTCCAAGACCTAGGAAGGAGCCCTAACCTCCACGTCGTCAGTGCCCTTCACTCCGTCAGATAATTACACATCCCTTGCTCTTCTGCTTTTCCCGGTGCCCACAGTGTGCGGTTAAGTGTTGGTTTGATGTTCAATGATTTGTGAATGTATGTATTTTTTTCTGGGCCCACCCAGACGGAGCCTCCGAGCCAGCAACACGTTCACATCCAGAAAGAACTGTGGAGGATTCAGGATGTGATGGAGGTCCTCAACAAACATAAAGCTCAGAGAAATGCTACTGATGGTGTGAACTGTTACGAGACCATGAGCATGCACAGAAACGAGGTGAGGCACCAAAAAGGCAGACACCAAATAGTACTCCTGGTTGTAATCTATTCCAGCATTGAGATGACAAGACATTTAATTGTTTCATAAGCAGACAATCAACATCAATGTCAGTCATCTATCAAGCAAATACTTGCACGTTACAGCCTCTCATATGTGAGGATCTGTGTGATCTGAATCTTTGAATTTTAAATTGTTGCTCGGAGAGTTCTCTTGAGTGTTGCTTCCTGTTGTAGTGCAGATGCTGAAACTACCAGGCATGCTCATGAGCAGTACGAGTGAGGGATGTGTCAGTCATCCTGTAAGAGCATGTTGAGCCTTCTATCTGTCTGCTCATCTGGTTGAAGCATCCTGAGGGTCAGAGCTTCTTTTCACCAGATGGTGATCGTCCTCAGCGTGCGTGGTGGCACCATGAGTCACCTTCCCTATCATGCACTATATAATCCCCAGGAGGACTCAGCACCCCCAAGACCACCCCTTCCTCAGTCCTACAAGCTGAATCCCCCGACAGTGCCTCCTCTTCCCTCTCATGCTGGCGTGCGCTCCTCATCGCTCCACAGGCAAGAGGACAGGAAGGCCAGTCACAGGAATGGCACACATTGCGTAAGCTCACCACCACCTCGTTGACCCCGCCCTCAACCGTGTCATCACGTGACTACTTTCTGTGATGGGTTCACTTTGATTTTCCATGGACATGTCATTTCTGTTTGGATGGTGGGATCACATCCTTTGTTTACCCGACACCATTCTTCCACCAACCAATGTTATCTTTCGGTTTGCTGGATGAAGCCTCATGTTTTATTATTTTTCTTCTCTCTTTATTTGAATTGTCCCAACTTTCTTTTCCATGTCTCGTTCTGTGCCGGATTTATTTTGTTTTGTGGTTTGTCTTTGATTACAAACTAAAATGTGAGATTATATTAATCTGGCTGTTGATCACTTTTTCATTGCCTGTGAAACTTTCTGTCAAATTCAAACAACAGGGAACTTTTCCCTCTAAGCTGGATTCAATTCTGTTTTAAGATTGCCTTGCCTGTAAAAGCATCATTGTTTTTTGAGAGTGGATTTTTGTTTTCTTCTGCCTTTGAAGTAATTGTTATTTTTTTCATCTGCAGGGCCCAGACTACAGGCTTTATAAGAGTGAACCAGAGCTCACCACAGTAACTGAAGTGGACGAGAGCAATGGGGAGGAAAGATCTGAACATCCGTCAGAGCATTCTACAAACAAAGGTACATCATAATAGAACAACATTTACTCAAAAACGGCACATTTCTGATGACAGTGCAGTTTTGAAATAACTAGTTTGTTGACATTGATGAATAGTCTCCTGAGTCAGTCACATATTATGATGACATGAATGATTTATTCTGTAATTAACCCTCCTCATTGCTAATATACTGAAGCTACTTCAATGACTCGCAAACTGTTTCTGTCCTTTTTCACAACCAAAATAAATTAAATCAAACTCTAGATTGGCCACACTACCAGGCACCCTCTTCTTCATCACTGCGACCCCTTGCTCAGCACAACTTACAGCCTCTCTCACTTTGTCCTTTAAAGGAATTAATGGCCAAACTGAAACGTCATCTTGTTGTTGTTGTTTTTTTTACCAGTGTCCTTTATTTTATCTACAGCATTACTAATATGTCTTTGTTCTCTGGCTGTGTTCCTTTCACCCTCAAGCATGCTGCAATGCACCCTCTTCTTAAAAACACTTCTTGTTTGTTTCTGTTTTCTTAGAGCTGATTTCTTTCATGAATAAGATCGAGGTATTTGATACACTTCAACGTCACTGCACAGAATCTGCGCTTATTAAAGTGACATATGACCTCTTACTTGCAGCTGATGGCTTGTAGCAAATGTTCAGTTTTAATGCTTTTGTATCTGAGCTCAGCTTATGACATAGAAAATCATGCAATCCTATTGCATGATTTTGGATCAGCTTGAAAAGTGTGTGGGCATTAGAGCATTGCTTTACAATTGTTAATTCTCGCGGGCCCCTTTGACTTGGGATGTTTGGGACCACAAATAACTTATCGTCAAATATGGCTTTCATCTATGAAGGATGGGTTTCCAAGATAAGGTCCTTCCTCTCCGGTTCTGATCTGGAGAAGGTCACCCATGCCTGTATTTTTGGCTCGTTTGGACCACTGTAATTCATTGTAAAACCAAAGAACACTTTCACATCTCCAGCTTGTTCAGAATGCAGCAGCTCGGGTTTTAGAAGACAAGAGCACAACGGCCCTGCTTTAGCCTCTCTTCACTGGTTACCAGTTAGTTTTACAAGTGATTTTAAGATCTTGCTGGTTACTTTTAAAACAGCTCTCTGCTTACCTCATTATCACCGAACTGCTTCGCCCTTGTGAGCCTGGTGCTTTATTCTATACATTTGATAAAAAATATGAATTAGCAAGTGTAACATTTAAATAAAACCTATGCACTTGAGTAATTCTCCACTAAGAAATGTATTTTGCCTCTTCAAACATTTTTCCCCTGCCAGGCATGTCCTATCCAGTTGGTATCGTCCCACCCAGGACCAAATCACCAGTGCCTGAGTTGTCCTCTATAGCTTCTTATGTAACCTTAAGGAAGAGCAAGAAGCCTGATCCCAGGACGGTGAGTCTCTGCTATTGACTGCTTACTGCTCTGCAGGGGATGCAAATTTTAATAGTGATTGAATATTTAATGTGTTTAAGCTTTGGACCAATGGATGCAACTAGATATTTTCAACATCTATGACTTGCACATAAGGATAAAAATTTACAAAATGGTTATTGCTCTATTGTCTCTTCTCCCTGTTATCTTGTCACTGTTAGCCTTCACGCATCAGCATGCTGGCCACCACATAATTATTAATATTTTTTTACTTTGTAATTTCTCCCTTCTTAAACTGTAGTTTACATTATTAAGCTCTTGTTTGAAAGCTATTGCTTGGAAGAAGTCACTCGTCACTCCAGGGTGCGACCAGGCTGTCATGAAATAGATGCCAGATTTGGTTTATGCAGTCTCCAGCCTCAAACACTAACAACTTACGTAGGCTAACCATGTCTTTGCTCAACAACAACAGGCCTCAGTCGCTCTGAGTGCAGCCACATGTGCCAATAGGAGCATGTTGGTGCAAATCCAGTCCGATCCTCTCCGTATAAGCTCGTACTTTTGCTTTTAGCTCTAAGAAGAGTTAGAAGCCCCCCCAAGATTACTATTAATATGTCAGTCCTGACTGTTTGAGGGAAGAAATATATTGTTCCAGTTTAGTTTTGCCAGATTTGACCAAGTTAAGACCAACCTGGGAGTTCAAAATAATGAGATCTGATTACATCATTAACTGTGGCTTTGAATGTCTGACAGTGATTGGTTCTGCATTATTATTAATCGATATTTATGGTGTGCGATGCATGTATTTCATTTCTGGCTGACAGGAGCGTCCACACAGTGCCGTGGAGCAGCAGCTGGGTGCTTTAGAGAGTGGCCGGCCCAGGATGAGCGTGGAGGAGCAGCTGGAGAGGATCCGCCGCCATCAGCAGGGTGCCCTCAGGGAGAAAAAGAAAGGCCTCGCTATCCGGGGTGGCAGCCAGGACAACACATCCTCTCGCAGTCGCTCCATTGCCAAGGAAAACCATTTTCGCAGCATGCAGGTATTGTAGCGACTGCTGCAGATACCAAGGCAGCACTTATGTTCAGAACAGCACTCATGTTTTAATTATTGTGCCTCATGCTTTTTTTTTTTCTAGTCTCAAATGAGACGCAGAGATGAGGTGATCAGCTGCGACATTGATACGTTAGAGGCCTTACTCAGGCAACAGGAGGTTGTAAGGGAACAAGAAACGCCCGCCGAGGAAATTGCTCGTCTCAAAGAAGCATCTCAGACTGATCACTTAAATGTAGACCGAGAGGTATGGTTTTGTCCTTCTTCAGACTGATGGAGCTAATATTACCACAGCAACAGATAATCAGATAATATCAGATAATAACTGATAAAACCAATGCAATTGTTTTGTATTAGTACAATTAAGTCCAAAATAATTTTGTATCAGGTGTTTTTCCTAAAAGAATATTGATATTGAGTTCATCCTGCAACTGTTTACCAAGTATTTCAACTCATTATAATACTTTACCCAGAATGGAAACAATGCTCAGGTGGGTCTACATTAACCTGTGATGTAAGCATAATGTGCAACCACGGCTCTGTAGACACCATATTTCACTGACCACAATATTCTATCTCTTAATACCTGGTGCTGAAGAAGAAGATGATAATATTTGTTATCAGTGTATTATATTTACTTATATATGCATATATTTATTGTTAATACTTCTTTAGCTTTTATTGAGGTGTGTAGTATTCCATCCATTATTGTGAGGCTCTCTGTGTGAATTGATTCTTTGTGTTTTGTCTGTTCAGCTCTCTTTCCCTGAAAAAGTGCTGATTCCTGACCGCTATGTGGAGTCGGACCCTGGAGAGCCTTTCAGCCCTGAGCAGGACGCTGATAAGAGGAAAAAAGTTGATCGCATCAAAGCTCTTATAGCCAAAAACAGGTGAACACAGTTATGACCATTATGTTTCAGTAAGGTTTCATTAGCAAAGGCCTGGGCTGCCCACGGGCCTCATTTTTAAACGTTTTTTTTTTTTTTAAAAAGCACTTTCAACGCAATCCGTGGGATTTATAAAAAGAAGCTTGATCTGAAAATGTCCGGTCCTCCATGCAAACTTTGACTCTGGTAGAAGGATGAAATGGAGAAACAGAGTGTGGAATTAATACCAGTGTGTAGGTTAAATCCACGTAT
The DNA here is from genome assembly GCA_009660295.1 of Lophius piscatorius. Taxonomy (NCBI): domain Eukaryota; kingdom Metazoa; phylum Chordata; class Actinopteri; order Lophiiformes; family Lophiidae; genus Lophius; species Lophius piscatorius. The sequence goes on from VRLP01000365.1 coordinate 128,771, forward strand.
AACTATTCAAAGGCTATTGTACAAAAAATAATTACACAGGTGTTTGATTTTTGATGGAGATTAAATAAAGAGACGTATATGCAAAATCTCTGCAAACGAAAACTTGTATGTTTCTGTAATTATCAGACATCATTTATATGTCATTGAAATTCATTCTCGTAACGAAAAGTAAACTGTCAGACTAAATCCGTTAAACTGAAACGTTTCCGATTCCTTAGTAGGCAGATATGGGCGCAGTTTCCATTGATATAGGATATACTGCGTTTCATACTGTGGTCATTATTTATATTATTAGAATTAGTTGGTACAAACATGCGTAATGACGCACAGTGGCTGATTTGGCGTGTTTGGAGTATGTGGAGGATGGAAGAAGCAACTCTTTGGTAATTTAGTTGATTTAACCTGTGAAGCTGCTGTTCAATAATTCAAGTTATTCCTTCAAATATACCTTGACAAATACAGAGTTATCGCGTGCGTATTACACGTTATCAGTGTTCCGCTTTGTCATTACGGTCAGGAGGGACCCCCAAAAAAACACTGAAAGCCTTTCATTGAGAAAAGTAAACAGGCCGTTTGCCCATAAGCAGCTTCACCGAGCTTCACTGTCCACCAAACCATCATCTTGTTTATTATTTCTACCTTTCTCCCCTTAATCAACAATTTTGCACTGTGTGAAGTTTATTTTTCAATCTTCCTGTCTGAACTCATGAATCTCTAATCATTAATTCTAATTAGAGGTGTTCCACTGACTATTTAAGGGCACCCGTGGGCGTGGCATGAAGCCTGTTTATGCTGCCCCACACTTGTAGTATGTTGTGATTTATTAAATAAAATAAACGTAGGACTTGTGTGCGTACTGTTTCATAAATCAGAATATGTTTGTACCCCCGCCGCCTTCCCACGCAAATCCTACGCACAGTTTTATAAATGAGACCTCAGACACTTCATGTTCTTTGCCAATCCTTTGGGGAAAAGGTTATCTCTTCAGGTGACTTCTGACATTTCCCAGGGGATTCCATGCATACAATAATTTTTAGAAGTGATAGATAAATAAGGGGTTATAGCATGTCAGCATCATATATGGATCCAAAGGAAGCGCATCTGCCTGTTCATGCAGATGAGTGCCTGCAGAAATGTCCCGAGCCAGAGTGATATTTAACTCTAAATGTCAGCACTCTTGAATTCCCTTAAGAGATATCTTGTCTGCCCTGGGGCTTTACAATAGACAAAGTTTACAATGAAGCATACAGTAAATGACAGACCTGTTTGTGTGTGTGTGTGTGTGTGTGTGTTCCTGTGCTGACAGCATGCTGAATGTGGTGCCTAGTGTACCTCTAAGCCCAGAGGAGAAGACTGAAGAAGAGGATACCATACAAGAGAAGGACAAGATGATTAATATCTCCTACAAGCTGGCAGCAGAGGCCTCCAAACGCAGCAAGCTGGTAGCAGGTACATCTCTACAGGGAATAGGAAGGAGGTTTTGAAGGATGGAGGGTCAAAATGATAAAAGTGTGCATGCCATACATACAAGCGGACATGTCTGTTTTTATTATATTCCATCAAGCTTCAGTGCTTCCACTAGGTGTGTGAGTGTGTTCCCTCATTCATTCATTCGTTTCTTCATGAATTCTATTGACCCATTGTTTTCTGTGTCTTTTGTTTGTTCAGTCATTATTTGCTGATGTTGTTAATATTAATATATATGAGCCTGGTGTGTTTTCAACATGTTGCTCTGTTTCATTGCAGTGAAAAGCCTGTTGCCCTCTTCCTCACCCCCTCCACAGTCACCTAACCCGTCCCCTCAGCTCACTGATGGATCTCACTTCATGTGTGTGTAGTAGCACTAGTAAGCGCCTTCATCCACCTGTTTGTTTATACTCACAATGCCCGAGTGAAAGTCTTGTCTCTGGAGAGAAAGTGCATATTAAAGTGGAGGAAGAGGGTTTATGCACCCATCAGCCATAAAATTAAAACTGCATCCTTAATATTGTATAGGCCTTTCTTTTGCTACCAAAACAGCTCTTTGTGTTTTGTAGGTTCTCGTACCTTGCCATAAAAGGAATGTCCAATAGGACCTTCTGTTTTGGAGATGCTCTGACTTATTTGTCTAGCCATCCCAGTTTGGCTGTTGTCAAATTCACTGAAATCTTCATGCTTGCTTTTTCTTTAACTAGCTTCAAACACATCAACCTCAGGACAACATGTTCACCAGCTGTCTTATATATATATATATATCGACAGCTGCCATTGTAACAAGATAGTCCATGTTTCTCATGTCACCTGTCACTGGTTAGAATGTTATGGCTGATCTGTGTAAATAATGAGTTGTGAAGTGTTTGTATTCACTCAATGTGAACGTAAACATTGTCTTGTCTCGGGTCTCTAGTAACATGATTCAAAACAATGAGCCATTTATTTTTTGCTGAGTAATGATAAGACTCAAATGTCTGTAAAATATCATAGAAGTTGTAGTCTTGGTGAAATCTGAAGTAACTATTGTTATGTGTCACTTGTAATAATGTGCACTCTGCTCCCATTATAAAATGCATCCTTCTCTTCCTTCAGCACAGGCTTTGGCCCCCATAAAAACCTACACATGAAGGAAACGGCAGTGGAGGTATAAGAATGCCTGAGACATTTCTGGGGACATCAGCACAAGGTCAAGGCCTGCCCAGAGAGAAACTGAATGTGTTTGACTTTTCTATCCTAACATTGAAATCTGAAGTTCCTGTGTACACTTTTTCTACATTTCTTTGTTATTGCCGAACTGGAAGGTATCACACTCTACTTAACACATTGAGACAAAACCGTTTTAAAAGCTTTAATTTTACTTTTTATCAGGTTTTCAAGTTTATTTTTCTTATTTATTAGGTTTTTCATTTCTTTTTAAATATTGGCTGTAGATTGTCCAATCATGCTTGTACAAAAAGCTTTCAAGAACACATTTTCACATGTCTTTGGTTTAAAGATGAACCTTTTCTCGAGTTGTTTATCAGACATGGGTTTTATGCTAAATATTAATATTTATCAATTTATTGGAGGACTTTTGTGATTGCGAAAGCTGGGTATATAAAATCTATTTTAATGACTTCTCCATTACAATTAATGCTGAAGTCACATCATTGCTGCAGAGTAAGATTATTTTTCCTTTTACTGTTTGTAATTATTTAAAATCGGGATCCGCTGCAGTCCCTGTACATCATTGCCGACAGACATGTGAATGTTCTGGCTTAGTCACTCTATACAGTCTCTATATAGACTATATAGAGTCTTTTTTCTTTTTCTCTTTCTTTTTTGATTTGAGACATATTTGAGGAGGAAAAAAAACGTTGGTTCCATTTCATCACATTTTGGTTTGTAGTCTCGGAGATAAAAATATACGACCATATGTAAAGAGCAATAAAAGGAATATGTTTGTGTATCCAGGATTATTTTTTTGCTTGTAAAAAATGTAATTATCAGAGGTTTACTGTGCATATAATATACATGGTAAAGCAGGATAGAGTGAAGGATCTGATGTATGGATACGTCCTAGATTTGTTATGCAGTTGTTCATAATACCATGTGTTTTATAACATGTTAAATAAATGTCTCCGTTCTTAAGAAATAGTCGCATTCTACTCTTTTACCACACTTTTAGCTCAAGCTCTAGTGGACAAACTGAGAATAAAACAACGTAAACTGACTTTTTGGATCAACAACATTGCCAGGAATGAAAGTGGGAGTTTCATAATGGAACTACGGCTCCCTCTAGTGGTGACTCTGCTGCTGCTGTTATACAGGGGATGCCTTTGGAACTGTAATGATATTGAAATGATTTCTGAATGTCTGTCTTATAAAAACGTTTCAAGCTCATTTTAAGAAGAGAAGCTTTACCTCATTCCATTCTGTTTTCCATGTTGCAGCTTGAACTAGTGATAACTCCAATCTGGAGTTGATAAGTTTGAGCTAACAGGCAGTGGACCCTTACAGTCGAGTTCCCTTGGTGAATAAAATTGAAATTATTTTTGAAAAACTAATAAAGCGGACAAAAAATTCAATAATTAGGAGCGATATACTTTATTGTCCCATATTATGACATAGTGAAACCTGTTCTCTTCACTCGAGCAGTCCCAGAGGATGTGAGTTTTTTTTTGTTTTTTTTTCTTGTAAGATCATGGAGTGGACCCGCCTTCCCAGTATATTCGTTTTTCGTGCTCAGCCCACAAACACATATCGCAATATGAATGTCAAAAAGTAGAGCACAAACAACATTTAAGTGCAATGAATAATTTCAGTTACACCAATGTAGTGGGGCCTTTTTTTTTTGTTTGTTATTTTTCGTCAGTCTTTTCAGACAGTAGTAAGATCTTGGTGGAGATGAAAGTGAAATCCCCTCATTCTCCCAAACCCCATTAGGAGTAAAGATTAGACAATATGAGAATAGGTAGTGGGACTAGTGGATGAAATCTCATGTTCATGCAACCTAAATGTGTCTTATTAGATATGGTTACACTCCCCAAATTATCCTCATCACCGGAAACCATCCATGTTCACGTGGTAACTCAAAAACTGTGTCATAGAGCAGCTTTAAACTTTATACCCTAATACACATAATTTTGACCAAGAACTGGATTTGCTTGGGGAAAAATCAGTGTATATTTTCTAAGACCAATCAGAGCTTTATCTTCAAAAGTTTTATGCCGTAATTTCTCTACCATTGGTCCGATTCAGTCCAAATTTGGTTCATATGAATTGAATTGAGATATTTTCTCTAAATATATTTTACCCACTTTTTTTTTTTCAGAAATATCTTCTGTGTTATGTTCTGAAGGTCTATCCAGAGGTCGGTGGTTCAGTCCCCAGCCACTGCAGTTCACATGTCGTAGAGTCCTTGAGCAACATACTGAACCCCAAGTTGTTCCATTGGTGTGTGAATGATTCGTGAGGAGAATGTGGCGCCTTGCATGGCAGCCTCTATCGTCACTGTAAGAATGAGTGAATGCTGATTCGTGTTGTAAAAGCACTTTGAGTGATCAAGCAGACTAGAAAAGCACTACATAGGTACAGTTAATTTACCATTCACCTTTTCCAGCACCTGGGATGCAAATTTGTGTTCAGTGTTTTTCTCAAGAATACTACAGCTAAATAAGTACATGTAAAAATGCATACATAAAAAAAATTTAGAAACAAATTAATTTGCAAAAAGTACAAAATAAGTTTAGAAATAATAAAAAAAAAAATAGATACATATTTGTGTAAATAATTAAATGCATTTAGAAATAACAACAGAAGAAGATAATAATGCCTAATGTAATCTGAAAAACATTAATTTCATTGTTAATGGAGAATAGTCATTTGGAGTTCTTCGGTGCTTCTGTAAACAGCTCATGTATATGTGTGAAGTCAGAAACACATGGGAAGTTTAAAGGCCTACGTCACACCCTCCTCGTGTCGTCTCCGACCAATCGACGAACAGATATTGTGATTTGACCCAGCCCTTCTTCTGCAGTGAGGCGTTTGACTGCCACGGTTAATACCGAAAGCGTCCCGCGGAGCGTACGCTGCCGAAATGGCCGCTGTGCCGACAGAAACAAACGGTCGGAGTGGAGGGAGTCAAGTTAATTCTGGCGAGACAGACGAGGGGAAAGAAAAGGGCGTCATTAAATCAGAACCAGAGGAACGACGCTGTACCGTTGAACCGAAAATGGAAGCGAAGGAGGAGGACGCCCAGGACGGTGAAGCGAAGCCCTCCGTGGCGTCAGACAAGGCCGCTTCTGAGGCAGTGACAGACGGCGGCGCTGGCACGGTGGACCAGGTGGAGATAGCCGTTCCCGTAGAACTGGAGCAGAAGCCGGAGTCTCGGCAAAACCCGGGAGGTGTACCAGCCAGCAGTAACGGAATAAGGGAAACGAAGGATGAACCGGCAGAGGACAGCCGGTGTTTGGTGATAGACTGCGAAAAAAGAAAAACAGTTAGTGAAGATGGTGAGAAAGGCGGGGGCGGGGATCTGGGCGACATGAGGCGACCCAGTGTGGAGATCTCCTCCTCGGATGGTGAACCACTCAGTCGGATGGACTCGGAGGACAGGTTGGTCGGTTAATACTGTACTAGTGATGGGTGGGAACGAATAACGTTAACCACGTACCGTAATGTGACTGTTCCATCTTTGCAGGAGCAATGGATCATGATTTGTGGTTGTTTATTTAATAGTCAGCTATTATACAGATGCATAACTATTTAAGTTATTAACCAAAAACGCATTCATCCCAACCTGATTCATTCGTATTATTAGCTTTTTATTATTATTATCAGGTACATGTTAAGACAAAACCAGTTAAAATCCATCTATCCATCCATCTCATGGTGTCTACTGACTAACATCTACTCTCATGCAAACATGTAGAATCTACAATATACCCTTTCCATATGAATTTTCATCGTTATCATTATTTCATTATGAACTAATTAAAAAAGGCATAAACGACACCAAAATGCAAGCACCATCGATCTCAACCATTTTCACCATAATTAATTTGTGTATCTTTATCAGTATTGATGACCGTAGTATTCCTCCTCCTCATGGACCGGCACAACTTCCACGTGTCATCAGTCAGCTGCTGAGTGTGTTGAGGATGTTCACGCTGTCAGTCTCTCACTCAGCCAAGCCCACAAGTTCTCAAAGGAGTAAAAGCCAGCCCATCTTAGGCTAGTCCACAACTCTGGTGTTATTTTTCTCCAAAGACTGGGACCTACATTGTCATCCCGTCAAATCAGTGTTGTTCCTGTTTGAGGTGCATTAAGTGGATATGTGGCTCCTGATTCTGGGTTGTTATGCATTTCACCGTTTTGCATGTTGCCCCGACACTGGCAGAGATCCAAATGACACATTTTCCCCAATCTACATGCCTTTTTAAGGTTTAAGTTAGTTTAATAGAGGAGTCAGTTGGTTTTAGTAGGATTAAGACACTTTGGCAAAGTTTCTAAAAATGTTCAGGTTAAAGAAAAGAGGTAACCAAACCTTGCATGTCAAGTCTTGCCAACTCTCATATAAAGGTTCATTCAGGAAATAACATAAGATACAAAGACAGTGTCAGTTGATTTGCAAGCTTTGCCCCCCTCCGTAAAGTCAGATGATTCATGGCTTGACTATCCAATAGAAATTGTGTGAAATTAGATCCAGGGAAAATCGACAGCCAATGCCAACTCCGAAGAACATTGTGGCTTGTCTGAATTTCACCACAACACCCATTGGTGATGGAGACTACAGTTTGATCGTTGTGGAGATGTTTTGCTGTCCAAGTACCAGAACTATTTGCCCTGATTACCATAATTAAGGGAAACATGAATTCTGCCATCTACCAGAAAATTCAAGAGGAAAATGTCGGGTCATCTGTTTTTGAGTTGAAGCTTGGGTTTAACTGGGTCCTGCAGCAAGAAACTGGTAAAATCAAAAGAGTAAGTTCACCTCTGAATGGCTCCAGTAAAATATAATAAAAATTTTGTAATAACCTGGTCAAAGACCGGACCTGAACCCTCTGAAAAGAGCAGTCCATGCCCTCTGCATTTGGCAGCAATTAAACAACTATGCAGTTAAGAATAGGTTGGAACTCCACTACAGTGATGCCAGGGACTGTTGGATGATAATCTTCACCTGTCAGTGGTTATAATTTTATGGCCAAACACTGAATATACATTTGTTTGGGTGCAAGATGTCATCTTATTCACTCGTAGGTCAGTTGTAAGCATGTGAGTTTGGTAGTGAGCAGATTTCGATCCACATTTGTGCAAGTTTTGTATTGAACCATGGGAAACCTGAGGAACCTCTCATTGCACATATTGATTTGGCATGTTTTTTTTAACGTCAGATGCCCTTCATGACACAAGCCTCCCTTTTATCTGGGCTTGGGGCCGGCACTGGATGTGGTTGCGTTGGCAGGTAGAACTAAGGACCTTGCCTAAGGGTCCACACTGGAGTTCTGCCACGCCCTCTTTTGACTGTGGTTCAGACCCCAGTCTCCTGCCCCAAAGTCAGTGGTATAACCCACTGAGCTTACGTTTTATATTGGACCATGTGTGAGCATAATAAGCTACTTCTTCTCCATCAAAAGCTCCATCTTTAGCATGAAAACATTCTTTTTTAGAATCAAACTGTACACAGACATCTCCAAAAAAATCAAAAGCAATTCAACTGATTTCATTAATACAGGCTAAAACCTTGGAACGGGAAAAAAAAAGTATTGTGATGTTTTCTGAATGAGTGAGTAAAGTACTGTAGAGGAGAAATGTTGTGATGGAGACAGCAGAGTGAATTAACAACATAAGGCGCAGAGAATATGTGCAGCAATATAAGTGCTATGGTATGTTTGAAAAAAAAGTTGCAGCTTGAAGACTTTCACACATGATGACAGATGTGGCAAGTAATATCTGCACCTGCTGTTCACAACTGTGCAAAGCCGTTTTAAGCTGGTAGTATATTCTTGATGGCTTAGCACCTATGTCATGTTTTTTTCCCATGTCAGTATCAGCAGTACACTGATGGAGATGGAGAGCACCGTGTCCAGTGGGCGTTCCACTCCTGCTATGATGAACGGACAGAGCAGTGCAAGCTCCTCTGGTACTAAGATGGCGTACCCATGCTGCTGGGACCTCTGTCCGCAGTGCTTCAACTGCAGTCCTGATCTGGCAGAGCATATCAGGGGCATTCACGTGGATGGGCAGAGAGGAGGGGTCAGTAGATTTAAAATTTTTCCACAAGTTTCAAGTTGACTCCCCTTATTTTGCCTGACAGGCTGCCAAACAAGAATAAGTCCCTCTCTGCTGTAGGTTACCATTGACTGTGTGTTACGAGGACAGTGTCTAAAATGTAGGGATATTTGTTTCAAGAAATGGATCAGGATATTCAAAAGTATGTTTTTGTTATTGTATTATCTGCTGAAAATAAGTATGTTTTTTTAAAACGTTAGCTTAAAATACCCCATATACATCTATAGGCGGTCTTCATGGAGGCCGTACTGACAAACCCACCACAGACTCTAGATATGGCTTTTCGCATTTTTAGGTTTAAGTTGCAGAAAGATAATGAAGAAACGCTTCAACTCACAAAGCAAAGGAAGTCGATGATAAATAAGTAGTTGCTGGATAAATGTTTTGTTCTTTTGCAGAGGATCATACTAATTATTTAGCACAAGAACAAGCGAAGGAGCATGAATACTCACCGTCATGGAAGGTAAACATGAAGACCTTGGTGTCCAGACAGTTGCTGGGGGATTCCACTACCCAGGTCCTGGTGACTGTCAACGCTACCACAACAGGAAGCGAATAATGATATTCTTTATGTTACAGGTTAGGTTTGAACTATAGTGTACAGAGTAAATAACTCAATAGAATTTTCTAAATATATCTTAACGATGGGACTAAATAATCCAGGATGCTCAAGTCAAGCGATGGTTCAAGAGAAGTCAAACCCCTTAAGAGAGTGCTTCCAAATAATAATTTAATTCTTCACTCATTGTGGAATAAGGGCTAAAATAATTTCGAAATAATGATAAAATATGACATATCTGTTTCATCAGGGTGTTTTAATACAGATCAGTGGAAGCAGTTCTGATAATCTTTGCTGAATAACTGCGGTTTGCTCAAGTAATGGTTATGCAATATTTGTGACGGCCTGTTCTGTGTCTCTTCTTACCTCAGGTGTTTGTGTGTCTCTGGAAGGGTTGTAAGGTGTATAACACACCATCCACCAGTCACAGCTGGCTCCAGCGACACATGTTGACGCACAGTGGAGATAAGCCCTTCAAGGTAAAAACAATAATCTGCATGCCTTTTCTCCAATTTCTGTCGGATCCGTGTATTTTACTATGTAACGTTATTATTTACTTGTAACGCTTGCAGAAACAGCATCTAGAATTAGCAATCATCTATGACCACATTCACCGCCAGTCTTAATGCTCAATACTGATTTTCTCTTAATCTTTATTTTTTGTGCAGCTATGAACAGTTCACACCCCTAACCTGACCAGCATGCGCAAAAAGACAATAACTAAGACGTCACACGCAGCATGCTGTCAATACGGAGGCAAAATGGGAGCCAAAAAAGTTACTAGAATGCTTTGGATGGTAGTGAAAGTGTTCATAGTGACGTTTTTGTATGGAAAATCAACTCCCGCACCGGCACAGCTTTCTGACGTATGACAATGGAAGATGACGTCAAAAGTCGAATGAATTCCGATCTGACATTTCATTATGTTGCCTGTGATAAGTTTTATAATACTTCCTCTAACCTGGCATAACTACGGTAAAATGTGATTCTAACTGTTTTGGTAGTTGTATTCTTGCCATTGTAAGTAGAAAATCCTACCGAACTTTCAGTTATTTTTGCTCGGCTGCAGTGTGTTGTCGGGGGCTGCAACGCCAGCTTTGCCTCCCAAGGAGGGTTAGCTCGTCATGTCCCCAGTCACTTCAGCCAGCAGAGCTCCTCCAAAATGTCCAGCCAAGCAAAACTGAAGGAGGAGTCACCTTCTAAGGCAGGACTCAACAAGAGGAAGAAGCTCAAGAACAAACGCAGGTGCTCCCTACGTACGTACCTTACAAGCACACAACCTAACCCCATTCCTCGTTGTGATTTCTCTCCTCTCTCAGGTGGAACAGATTACAAGCTGAACACATGTTTTTTATAGATATTGCAATGCCAAACTAGATATACCTGGAGGTATCGTAGTTAGATTCCCAAACCACCTCAACTCCTTTGACGAGAAGGAGCAGCGGATGTATTCCTAGCTCACTCCGAATGTTTGAGCTCCTCACCTTATCTCTGAGGCTGAACCCAGCTACCCTACGAAGAAAGCTCATTTCAGCCGCTTGTATCCATGACTTCATTCTTTCAGCCGGCAGCGTCATACCCACTGCAAACCGATCCAGTGCACGCTGGATTTTCTCGTTCTCGTAATCCTCCGCTTATCCGGGTCCGGGTCGCGGGGGCAGCAGTTTCAGCAGGGAAGCCCAGACTTTCCTCTCCCGGCCACATCCACCAACTCCTCTAGGAGGATTCCGAGGTGTTCCCTCGCCAGCCGAGAGATGTAATCTCTCCAACGGGTCCTTGGTCTACCCCGGGGTCTCCTCCCAGATGGACATGCCCGAAACACCTCCCCAGGGAGGCGTCCGGGGGGCATCCTGACTAGATGCCCGAACCACCTCAACTGACTCCTCTCGATGCGGAGGAGCAGCGGCTCTACTTTGAGCCTCTCCCGAATGTCTGAGCTCCTCGCCCGATCTCTAAGGCTGAGCCCAGCCAACCTGCGGAGAAAACTAATTTCAGCCGCTTGTATCTGCAATCTCATTCTTTCGGTCATGACCATAGGTTAGGGCCGGATCGTAGATGGACCGGTAAATCGAGAGCTTTGCCTTTTGGCTCAGCTCTCTCTTCACCACAACGGATCAATATAGCATCCGCATCACTGCAGACACCGCCCGATCCGTCTGTCCATCTCCCGCTCCCTTTTTTCCTCACTCGTGAACAAGACCCCGAAATTCTTGAACTCCTCCTCCCCGACCCGGAGTGAGCACTCTTACCGTTTTCCGGCTGAGAACCATGGCCTCAGATTTAGAGGTGCTGATTCTCAACCCTGCCGCTTCACACTCTGCTGCAAATCGTCCCAGTGCGAGCTGGAGGTCAGTATTCGAATGTGAATAGGACCACATCATCCGCAAAAAGCAGAGACAGGATCCTAAGGCCACCGAACCCGAGACCCTCCACCACTTGGCTGCGCCTAGAAATTCTGTCCATAAAAATTAAGAATAGAATCGGTGACAAAGGGCAGCCCTGGCGGAGTCCAACCGCAACTGGAAACGAATCTGACTTAATGCCGGCATTGCGAACCAGACTCTGAATCCGACAGTACAGAGATTGGACCGCCCGTAGCAGTGGGCCATCCACTCCATACTCTCGGAGTATGGAAAGAAAAGAGCGAAAACCGCTCTTTTCCATCTAAATCCGAGGTTCGACTATCGACCAGACTCTCCTCTCCAGTACCCTGGCGTAGATCTTCCCAGGGAGGCTGAGGAGTGTGATCCCCGATAATTGGGACACATCTTCTGGTCTTCCTTCTTGAAAAGGGGAACCATCACCCCAGTCTGCCACTCAAGAGGTACTGCCCTCGATGTCCAAGTCATCCAGCTCTGGTTCCTCGTTGGAATACGTGTTAGTGGGATTGAGGAGATCCCCAAAGTATTCCTTCCACCGCCCGATAACTTTCTCAGTTGAGGTCATTAAGAGCTCAGAATGACCGCTTTCCCGCCCTGAGACGCCGGACGGTTTGACGCCAGAATTTCTTCAGGGTCGACCGAAAGTCTTCTTCCATGGTCTCATCGACTGCCACAGCCAGGTGTTGCTTGGCCTGCCGGTAGCTGTCAGCTGCTTCAGGAGTCCCACAAGCCGGCCATGCTCCATAGGACTCCTTCTTCAGTCTGACGGCATTCCCTCACCTCTTGTGTCTAGCAGCAGGTTCGGGGATTACCGCCGCGACTAGCACTGGCAGCATTGCGACCGCAGCTTCCAGCAGCCGCCTCGGCAATGGCAGCACGGAACATGGTCCACTCAGTTTCCAAGTTCCCCGCAACCCCCGGAACGCGGTTGAAGCTCTGCCGGAGGTGGGAGTTGAAGACCATCCTGACAGGGATGTTCCCAGCAGACCCTCACTATTCGTTTGGGCCTACCAGGTTTGTCCAGCTTCCTCCCCCGCCATCTGATACAACTCAACACCAGATAGTTATCGGTTGACAGCTCAGCTCCTCTCTTCACCCAATTGTCCAAAACATGCGGCCGCACATGAGCTGATACAACTACAAAGTCGATCATCGATCTGCGGCCTAGGGTGTCCTGGTGCAGAGTGCACTGGTGACACCCTTATGTTTGAACAGGGTGTTCGTTATGGACAAACAGTGACTAGCACAGAAGTCCAATAACTGAAAACCACTAGGGTTCAGATCAGGCAGGCCGTTCCTCCCAATCACACCAATTACCTCCCCTTGGTTAAGACGGTCCCATGTTCCAGTCCAATGAAGTGTTAAGTGGCTGGAGGGCCATGTTTGGCTTATTGGTAATGTTTGGCCATGGCATAGTCCATGTTCGTGCATATTCTTATATGTAAGCATTTACACCACTGATGTTGTGTTACCGATTATAAATTGCTTAAGTGGAAATGTTCTGCTCGTGTGTGGGTGGGTGACAAACTTAACGTTTGTGGTTTTCTGGCAGTGGTTGCAGTTTCCGCATCTGTAGTTCCTTTGGATGTTAAGCCATGTGCCTAATCCAAAGTCACCTCAGTCCAGCCCATTCAGTTCACCTAGCTAAAGGGTTATCTTTCCCAATAACCAACCATATCAATACATTTAGCCTGGAAGGGGATAGCAGGAGTTAGCAGAAGTTGGATTAAGAACTTTAATATTGAAGTAGTTGGGATCTGTCTACTTGCACAGGATGTTTCTTGTTAGCGCCACCATTTTTTCACTTATGAAAGTGTATTTTACTATTTTTTATGCTAGACACTTCAAACTGCTTAGATTGTATGTTCTCATTAATATGTTGTATCAACAGCTAGTTGAGTTATGAAAGCAGTTTGATTTAAAGTAAAAAAAAAAAATAGAATAAAAATAAGCCTGAAAACAAAATACATTAATGTTTTTACCTGTAACCTGTCTTGGTTTGTGGCTGCAATAAATATTTCTCACATCAATGTGAATTTCGGAATATAAAGTTTCTTGAAAGACCATAGAAGGTACTTTGAAGAAGTGTATAATTTAATCTTCTCACAAGCAGGTAGAAAGTTTAGTGTGTTTACCTTCTAGATATCCATTGGCTTGTATTAGTGCAAGAGCAATATTGTGATACATTTGTGGAGGCTGAAAACTTGCATTGGGTACTGATTCATTAAATTAAAACTGTGGTACTAATGCCTGGTGGGTACAATCTTAAAACACAACTGTGGAGATTTAAAAAAAATATATTAAGAAATGTAAACAATGTGACAAGACACTTTGAAGTTGTAGAAAAAGACTTTTGACATGAGAGTTTTAGTTTGTTTGACTGCTATCAACAGCCTGTGCTCCCCATCTTCCAGCGAGGCCCCATGACTTCTTTGATGCCCAGACCATGGATGCTATTCGCCACAGAGCCATTTGTCTCAACCTCGCCACACATATCGAAAGTGTGGGCAACGGCCACAGCGTGGTCTTTCACAGCACGGTGAGTCCTGGTTCGGCCTCTCACCTTTCTGTCTTGTCTTTGTTTACTCAGGCTACCTGTTTGTACATTTCATTGTTCAGAGAAATGAACAGGTATATTCCTTTGACTAACTGTTGACACGGATCGTAGCTGTCTGTCAAATGGTAAAACTACTACAGTGACTGAATATAAGCAAACACCTCAAAATATTACACCTGAACGCCAGCAGGCAGAAATTAGTAATATGGTGTAGCAGATTTCTATTAATTATTGTTGGTGTTCCCTGAGTTTGCTTATTTTCCTGATGATCACTCACTAGAGATGATCACACAGTCATCATGGAGTAGAGAAATAACGATGAACTCCTTCAGCATCAAAAAATAAAATCGAAATATAAAAATCCCAATTTTTATATTTCAGCATACTAACTGTAGACCTTTTCAGAGAACTTTGCCCTGAAAATTGTGAAGAAAAAAAAAGAAGAGATTAATAGTTATTAATTGCATTAATTACAATACAGGTCTGAATAACTCATAATCACTAAGTGGTGCTCCGTAATGTATACTGAAACATATATGGGTTATTTACAATGCAGTAGCAGTTTTCCCATGTCATTACACTAGTGGTAGATAGTAACTGAATACTTCTACGCATGTACCGTGCTTGAGTACAAATTTGTGGTACGTGTACTTAATTTGAATATTTCAATTTTATGCTACTTCATTCTCATATTTATTTATTTTTTTGCAACTACATTTGTCTAACAGCTGTAGTTACTGGTTAGTTTTTGCTAAAACTATAAATGTTTCTTCTGATCAGTGACTTTTTAAAGTATTTTTTTTTCTGTAGTATCCCCTGACATGCACAAAACTTGTTTGGTGGGAAAGAAAGGAAATGTATTAGAGTGCTGTGCCAGCACTGTGTGACGTCTTGATACTATTAACAGTACATTTACTCTATTAAAAATTTAAGGAACCCTGTACTTAGAGTATTTCCATTTTATTCATATAATACTTTATACTCCACTGCTTTTGTCTGACAGCTATACTTACTAGTTACTTTTACTACATTACACTTTTCATATACTTCACATAGAGACATGTGGTTTTCACTGGAAAGTAATGCTATAAACCGATGATGATAAATTGTCTTATAGATTTAACTACTGAACAGCAAAGGTATTTTGCTTCCTCCTCCTTTTACATCTAAAGTAGTAACAAAGACTTACACATGAATGCAGCAGTAATAGTAATCTCGATACAAAATGTTAAAACCATGAGTACTTTTACTTTAATACTTATGTACATTTTCCATATAATACTTGCACACTTGCTGAAGTTAGGTTTTAAAAGAACCTCTTCTACTTGTAGTGGAGTATTTTCATAGTGGGGTATTAGTACTTTTACTCAAATAGAGCATCTGAATACTTCATCCAACACTGCATTACACTGATGAAAATAAATCCTGTCTGTAGCTATTTTGTCTACCAGCATGTTTTAAATCTTACCTGCATTGGAACATTCTGAATGTGGTTTTCTGACATCAGGGGGCATCAGAGGGTCACTGTTTGGAAATAAGCCTCTGCACATGATCTTAACTGTGGGATTTTCTTCAAAACTCAATGCAGTTTCTTCTTTGAATCAGGATTCACAGGAAAGAATATTACATTGGGTTTGTGTGAATATAGTCCTCAGTCCACCCTGATCCCTTTTCTTGATGCATTGTTAATGAGCTCTTATTTGCCTTTGCATCATATAATTTAGGGCATATGTGAACACTGGGTGAAAAAACATTTTTCTAGAGAACGGTCCACAGTGGTTTCAAAGTGAGGAGGAATTCTGTTATAGGGGAGGTTAGCTGCATTGATATTTTCTGAATTGGATGGGTTGCGAATGACAGCTTTTTTCTGAATGGCTGCTATTCTTGTGCAGTCCTCCTGGCTGCACTATGTCTCTGGCAAAGACCCTCAAACTGCATGAGAGTGGGGTAAAATAAAACATTTTCATCTGCTTCCTCCGTCGCCTTTTTTCCCTTGCTGTACATTAACACAAACACACGTACAACGCACACACAACCTGCCACACACATTTCCCCTATTTCTCTAAGAATAGAAACTCTGTTTTTTATCAATGATTCTGTCTTAGTGGAGCATCTGGTGGCAGACTATAAGGTTTTTTTTCCCCACTCCGTGTCTTACCATTCATGTACTGGAAATTACATTTTTGACAACCATATGACTTCAGCACACCGACACAAGCTAACCAAGGTGAAACAATTTGTGCATTGAGGGTATTTTGTCCCCTAAAAGAAAATATTTCCTAAGGCACATCACGTGTGATTTAAACCACTTTGATAGTTTGAAGATACAGACACATAGAACGATTAAAAATTGTTTAATATTTGAAATGGTTTTTTAGAAAGTGACAAAGCAAAGTTATACTACGTTCTGTATGAGCCAATTTGTTCGTCTCATTCTAACCGTTTCCTTCAGCAATAATTTAAGGATGCTTGTGAATGATCAGTTTTGGACACAGTCAAGGTCATGTAAATGCTTCTGTTCCTCTCAAAGCCTTGTTTCACCTCAGCTGACATCATTGTTGACTGCTCTGCTATAAGGTACTAGGATCTAGATTGCTAGATTGGTATTGAAGTGAATCTGTGCATCGAAATATTTTGTGGCATATTTTGACCTATTGCAATATATTTCAAAATTCCTATTTTGATATCACATGTACAGAAAATGTAAGGAGTGCATCATGTACTTACTATTTAAAAATGTAATTATTCTTCATAATTAACTCAAAATGCAAAAACAATGGTCTTTGCTTTAGTTTTGATAAAAGGTACAATAAAAGGAATCAAACATTTATGAGCTCTTTCTAAGCTGTATACTGCATCACTCCGACAAACTTTGCTGGCTGACTAGCAGCCAACTGTAAAGCTCAGAAACAATTGGAGAATAAACTTGGGATATGGTTAAGAGAGGTAGCGGCGTATTAACACTGAGACTAAGAATAAGGAAGAGCAAGTCATAGGAGGGAGAGAAACAGACTTGGAGAGAGAGGATGAAGAAGAGGGTTGAAGTGAGGGTCAGCATCATGTAATTGGAAGGAGAGGCCTGTTGGACATACATTTTCCTCTTCTCCAACCCCTTGAGTATGTGGTGTAGAAGGATTGTGGCGCTGTGTCAGACTCCAGGTCCCAGCAGACCCTCCCATGCCTGGGGAGATGAAGCAGAACTGTGGTGGTTCTGTAGAGTTTGGCCCGTGGGCCTGCTGACACGCCAGAGCAACTCAGTCATGTTTATGATGGGATATTTTTGTTATTGGGACAATGTGCGTCATCCTCATCTTGACCCTCTGACACTAAACAGGCACCCGGTTTTAGCAGACTTGGCCTCCCCCAGCTTTGGTCCAGCAATTTTCACTGCCTTGCTTTGGAGCCAAGCTAATATCCAATGTTCACTCCCTATTTATTTCTGTTCTCCCTCCCCCTCTCTCTCTCTCTCCTTTACCTCCCTCACTTTAGTTTGTAGAGTATTAAGATCTGTCCGTTAAAGCGGGTTTACTCAACCTTTTTTTGCATCTCAAACCCAAACAATGCAGCTTTTCCTTGCATGGCACAAAATGCTAGTATATGACCAAAGTCACTGACTCAGTAGGAGTTTGCTTGTTTCCATGCTCTCAGACGTCTTATTGATGGGGGATTGGAAACTGCAACCTGATGATGCATCTTCGTTTGACTATTTTATTTTATTTTAAAAAAATGTTATGTAAGCTACATATGGGCTTTCATTAAAACTTTTTTGACAATGTCAATTATTCTGATAGTAATCATCCAAAAACTGTTGATTAGTTTGTGTTTTTCTTTTCTTTTTTCACGCTGTCAAGTATCAAATGCTTTGTGAACCAGTGGCTGGGATCTGCCACTGTGAGGCACCAGCTTCCGTCATCAACCGCCTGGACTCACAGAACACTTCATGCTGCTGAAACATAAACCATCTTCTTGATCTTCATTCTTTACATGTATATGGTCATGTTTTTCTTGGGGTACAGATTGGGCTGGTGATGTGAGGAGTTTGAGGGCAGTCTTAAAACTGAGCTAAAGTAGCTGCTGGTGAGTCCTCAATGCTTTGGTTGGACTCCTACTTTTGGGCCCATTGCAGCATGCTAGAACTTTTCTCTCCTGTGCTTTTTTCCCTGTCACCCCACAGCCATACAAGCTGTGAAGAAAATGTATCAAATAAAGTTGAAAGTAGCAGATAAACTAAAGAAAATTCAATGAGAGTATAAATAATTATATGAAATAATCAACCCAACATTATAATATGCATTAAGATAAGAGATAAGATAGAACTTTATTGATCCCGAAGAAAACTCTTGTGCCAGAGAATTCTCAAAAATTACAGTAACAAAAAAAATTTGTAGTCTGTGAGTCAAAGAAAGATAGAATAAAAGCATAAGTGGAAATGTAAAAAAATAAAGTGTCAATGCAAACTAGTGCCTACAAGTAACAGCATGATAATGAGCTTAATATTGGACATGACACTAATGATGATAATAACTTTTTTATATAGTACTTAAGAGTTTACAAAGTGCTTTGACAGCAGAGCAAAGGCAGCCAAATACAATATATGCAGGAATAAGCACAAGTTGTAAAGAAATATAAGTCATATTGCTCATGATAATGGAGGAATTAAAATTTGATGTATTAGATATATCATTCTATTGAATTATTGTTGTTTTGGTATTAGTGTATGATTTTCAGCGGTCCATCCTGCAGAAGGGGGTGGAGTTGTACAGTTTAATGGCTGTTGGTAGGAAAGACTTCCTGTAATGTTCTGTGGTGGTCCTCGGTAGCCTCAGTCTACCACCGAAGGTTCTGTGTGAATGCCTAAATTCCTACATGTGACAACATTGACTCCACTGTATTTGTTGCAGCCTATTCTGTGTAACAGTTTTTCAATTCTTAAACTTAGGGGAAGCAGTATTTGTTGGTCAATATGTGTTTTGCTGGTGGATCTAAATGTGAAGGAGTGTATGGAAAAGTTGCCATATACTCCAAATAATAAAAAAAAAAAAAGAACTCTGATACAAATTCAAATTTTGGAGTTATCTGTTATCCAGATTGCATCTTAAAATTGTGTGAACATTGTTAGAACTCATTCGGTTTCAGCTTTAACGTAACAGAACAGAAAAAGTGCAACCTGCAATGGGCCCTTCATGTGTCAATATCTTCATATGAGAGAAACACTAATGGAAACATGTGTGCAGAGATCACCATCTTCCATACCAAGTCTCCTCACTTGGCTGTTATATCTCCAAACTGTCAAGAGACAACATGGTTGATTTGCCCAGTTGCTGCAATTTGTTAAAAAATTTCAGATAAATGTTACTTCACTTGGCCAGAAATAGGAAATACCTATCTTCTATTAAAGCAAAAACGTGTCCTCCCCAAAGTAAATGAATGTTTTTGTCTCCTGTTTCTCTTCATACAAACCTGTG
This sequence comes from Lophius piscatorius, assembly GCA_009660295.1. Classification (NCBI taxonomy): domain Eukaryota; kingdom Metazoa; phylum Chordata; class Actinopteri; order Lophiiformes; family Lophiidae; genus Lophius; species Lophius piscatorius. The sequence continues at coordinate 148,478 of VRLP01000365.1, forward strand.
CCAGACAACTCTCGACTGGAAGCTTTTCAAAATATCAATGCAGATTTTGCAGACTCCCTCTTGACCATACTGAATTCACAAGGAAAATGGGAGGGGGTTGTTTTCTGACATATGAGCTTAGAGAAAGTGGTGCTAGACAGAAGACTAAAATCTGTACGTGATTAAAGACACAAACCGATTGGCGTTCTTAAAAACGAAGAAATGAATAAATGCTTTGTCTAGAATGTGGAGGTCAAAAAAAGCTGTCTGATGAGGAGTGTAATTCTAGCGCTCTTTAAGTGTCTCTTGTCTCAGTGGAGCCTTTTCCCTCCTGTCCTTAAACCAGTTTCCATCAATGCCGTCGCCAGTCTCTAGAGTTTAAGAAAAAAAATGAAGATATGCTCGTGCGTAAGCGAAGTTCTTCACATGTGAGATCATTCTCTGTCCCCAAAATAGACATTCCCAACAAAACGAGCCAATTGACGCAAGAGCTTCTATCGCCGGCTATTTTTGACCCTCCTGGTTATTTTTTTTAACTTTCCCTTTCCTATGAACAATATTTATTTGAATTCCAGACCGGTTTTACTATAAACCATCACAGCATGATGGATGAAATGTTACGCATAAAAAGGGCCAACTATTGAAGACATTTGGTATTGTCTCAGCTGCGTTTCCACAAGAAGCAAAGCCTTGGACTTCCAGTTTGTGTCGGTAGATTAAGTCTTGAATAGCTTTTAACGTGATAGAAAAATCTAACGAGCACAGCTGGCAGCAGACTTTAGTTAGGCCGCGCTAGCCTCCATAAGACACTTTGTTGTCTAAAGCTGTTGAGCATTAAATGCTGACATAATCCTCCAGAAAAGCAGTCGCTCGTTCATGGTGATAGCTGCTGAGTGTGTCGCCCACATCTATCGTCCTGGATCTCAAGAATGTCAGTTGCGATAAGCAGCTAAGCCATTTTCTCTGGGTAAGAATTTCTTGCTCATAGCGTGATGCAAGGAATCATAGGAAGGGATCTTGCCGTTATCATTTAAGTCTCACATTGCCTTTAGTTCAAGAATCAGCCACTGTGTCATGTGATTTTTTTGAAATGAGCAAAGTAGCTGCATTATTTATTTCAGAGATGTGCCAGAATCCCAAACCCAACTCGCTATACTAATCTGATTCTTTCAGCCCATAAGAATCCGTGGCGACACTCGTGGTAAATTCCATGCAAAGTTCTTTAAACCCCATGATTTTCTATTTTAACTAGTAAAGTAAGCAATACCTACTCAACGACCTCATCTCGAAAACCCCACCCAAGACGATTCTCGTTGGAGCTCCAGTTGATGTGTGCAATGATCAGGTTGCAACCTGGCCTGTCATATGTGACCAGCTTAGCCTTTGTTAATTCTGAAAAGTCAATACAACCACCACTGTCTGTGAGAGAACCAATGTGTAAACTGCCAAAACCGTCAATGGATTAAACAGGATGCTGATCTCAAGTAAGATCAGTTCATTAAGATCAATTAAGGCTGTAGTTGGGTTTACTGGTTTTTCTGTTTATGTGCATTGAGGGGCATTTCATTGTGAGGAAGTTTTAGTTTTAATCCGTTTGCACATTTTGTGCTGTAAAACCCTAATTAGAAAAGTTAAAAAATTGAAATATGTTGTTTTGAATTATGAATAAAAAAGGCATTTTTTAATTAATAAATAATACATTTTCAAATAAAAGAATTTAACGTGACACCCTCACTTAATGTCTACTATATGTCACACTTCACTTCCCCAACACTGAGTGCAGTGTTTAAATAATAGTGTCCCAAATATGTTCTATGTGGCCCATTCATTCCTCCATATAAGGATATGGGACTGGATTCCTGTGGTTTAAAATCACATACAATCTTTAAACCAAATTTGAAATTAGCCTTAATATGTAGGTTAATGGATATTCATCGTGGTTCCGACACTAGTTTATTGTCTATTCCAAAATGCTAATAAGATAGCAGAGACAAACATGGCTGAGTGAGCGAAACATGAACAAAATAGTTGGTCAGATGTTGTACATTTTATGACTCTGCAGGTGTTAGCCAGAAGGAAAGAAGGCTCTGGCAAGGTGAAGCTCCTGCTACATTGGACACCTGAGGACATGTGAGTAACATATATTTATTCCACACTATTATTTATATCTGCATAAACCTTTACCTTATCCTGTGTAAAATAAGATATGGGAAACATGTAAATAAACTAATGCAACACATGACTGAAAGGGCAGTGTTATAGTTTTCCCTTTCCCTTTTAGTTTCTGACGGCACCGTCGTATGTTTGGTCGTTAGACCAAGGGAATAACATAGCTGCTAAGATTTAGGAATGCACCAACTACTTAGAGGCGCAATGCCGCTCGGCTTTTTAGCTCACCTCTGCTGCTACAGTTGTTGCCCCATGCAAAAACCATGACCCGTGATCAGCAATGGTTTAGATTCTTTTATATACCTAAATGCTACATTTACAAACAAGCAGCAAAAAAAACCCCCAAAACGTTAAGGGTGAGTTTTTCAACCATTGTCCATAATATTTTCAATTCTAAGTCTATCTTTACCACAGCATAACGCTCTGATCAGTTGTTACTACCCCCCCACCCCGACAGGCTTATATTAGATAAGACCTTTTTCTTGAAATTGAATTGAATTTTTAAAAAACAATGTAGTAAAGGAGAGACTCGCTTTTTTTTTTTTTACCAATACAAAAATCTCAATCAGTTTAGTCGACTGAAACCTGTAAGACCTTTAAACTGTTACAGTGAACTGTGTAGTATAGATTTACTTAAAGTAATTAATGCCAAATACATAAAGTACCTTCCAAAATTATTAATTATACATCTGTTCCTTCTGGGGAACTGGTTACGGTAGATATGAAATACTGTTCGCTATAGACTGTATTCTCAAGAAGAGGTTTTGTATAGGTGACATATGGGTCCATAAACACTTCACTTTGTAGATAAACTTTAAAATGTCAGTGGTCTAATGGCAGACAACTTAACATTGCATTAACAAATCTCCTACATCTGCTTACCGTGTGAAGTCTGACCAATCACACAAACATTTCCTTTTGTGAGCAGCGGGGGTTCATGTATGTACAAATGAACAAAAACAGCATATATTTTTCCACTCTGTCTGATGGTTTTACGACTTTCCTTTTCATCCGATTGTACACCCAGCATGGTGGCATTCCTTCATGTCAGGACCTGGTATAAATCTTCCCAGCCTTATTCTTTTCTCTAATGTTTGTTTTAAAGATTCCAGATCCCCATATAGTCTATATCATACCAGGTCCCACGGCTCTCCTCCCATTGAGCGTTGGCCATCAGCCATAGTTTACACCAAGAATTCTCATGCAGCGTTAGGATAACCATGTTCCTGCATGGAGAAGACTGGACTCTGCTCCAAAAAAAAAAACTTAAGCTATTCTCGTGCTGGTTCTACATCATTTTCTTGATTTGGTCTTGATTTGGTTCATACTAACCTTGAAGTGAGCCATCAAATTACATTTTTGGAGTTTTCTAATAGCATTCTTGTCATATTCTTGTTTAATTCCATTGTGGTATTTTTGTATGTCTGAGTAAACTTCATGGTCATCCCATTGAGGCGGGAGCCAGTCCACCCAGATTTCATACTTATTCCCCGGGGGGAAGCTCCCGCCACACTTCCAACACTCCTATTAAAGGGTTTGACTCCATGTGCTCAGAGAACGATCAAAGAGCAGAGAGAGATAATGATTGAGAGAGAGAAAGAGGATGCAGGGAAGGAGAAGAGGAAAGCAGAAAGAGCACGGAGGTGAATAAAGACAAATGATGAGGGAGAGGGAACAGGAACAAGGTCAAAAAAAGACGAAGAAGGGGTTTGATAACAAAGACAAAATGGGTTTGGTGGCAGAAAAGCAAAAAATTATTTTGGGCAAAGAAACCTGCATGATACATCGCCAAATGGATTGCAGCTGACAGTTTCCGTTGACCGGACTGTAGCTAAACCACTGTTCTTTCAGCCCTCTGCTGCTCCAGTCTCATCCTCCTCTACCCCTCTCACCTCTATGATCCATGTGTGCTATCTTCTCCTTACCCAGCGTGTAGGAATTTAATCTCAAACATGGAGAAATCATTAGGTAAAAGGGGAGGGGAAAAAAATGGTAGTTTGGAGATCAGTGGAGAGCCCTCAGATTAATTCTTCATGGAGCGTCCTAGATGGACAATGATACAGACTCAAAGACGGACTGAGGTTGAAAGGATGAGCGAAAGTTGGGATGGATGGAGCAGAAGCCTGAGAAAAGGGAGTGGTTAAAATAAAGAATGGTGGGGGAGATGAATGAATAGGTAGATTGAAGCCAGAGAATGATGAGGATAGAATTAAACAGAAAGACGAAAAACAGATGTTCTGTCCGTCCTACTTACCCATACCTTTGTTCCTCTTCAAACAAGTATTTGTCTAATAATTAATATGCATACCATTTCCAAATATGGTTATTAAGAAATAGACAACGATAGCTGAAAATGTTACGGTGCTCATATCATGTCCCCGCTGGGAATGTGTCCAGAGAACCACTGATGGATAAGTTCCAGTTCCTCAGTAACCATTACCAAATGAATAAGCTCCTTGAAAAATGATGCTCCTATTGTTGCTTTTTTAATTTTTTAAAACATAGCCGCCATTTTCAAATGGTTGACTGTAAATCGAATCATCGGAGGGTGGTGTTACGTGTGACAAAAGCAGGGGATTTTCAGGTGTCTGTGCTCTACACTTGAGAAATCATGGCAGAAAAGTCAAAAGTAGGTGCAATTTACGGAAGTTAATTTAATCCAAATGAGATAAATGTTCACAAAGTAAAGTTATACCAGAAGTAACACCGTTACGTTAATCTGAAATGTGCAGGATGACTTACTAGTGTAGCAAACGTGTAGCTGGACCTAGTGGTGTGACCTCCATGAAGCTCAAACATAACTTCTTCAACAGAGAAAGCGGATCTAGACAAGGGGGTGCATACTAACCAACAGTTAGCATGGCATAAATCACCAGCATTAACTTCTCTGTATCCTCAAAGCATAAGTCAGAATAGAGAAAGTTTGTCCATGTACACATTCATAAATAATAAGTGTAAATGAGGTGTTTGGCAACATCAAAGGATACAAATCCACAGATTTTCCCCTGTGCCTATTTACTCCAGTAACTACCAGCGACTATTCGTCTTGAATTTTTTTGCTGTAAGTATTTGATCTCAGATTCTTCTCCACAATTGTTGGTAGTTGATTTTTGAAGTAAATTAAATATTCTCATATTGATGGTTAGTGATAAGTGCTGGTTTGTTATCGGATGCCTTTAAAGTTTGTGTTGAACCATTGCCCGGTTTGAAAATTTCACACAACGTGTTGGGAAGGAGAGGGCATAATGGATGATCACCTGTAAAGATAGAACTAGACCTATACTGTTGTCAATGACAGCCATGGTATATCCCTGAAAAGCCCCCAATCCCCTAGGTTGTAGAAGCAATCCCCCCGATTGAACCCCTCAAATTCAATGTGAAGCTATTTCCACAATGTTTTTAGTTTCATAGGATATGCCAGAAGTGAGTAAAATATGAACTATTAGATGAAAATATAATTAAAGAATAATGTACAAACAAAATAGATCTCCTCAATTCGATTCATGTACACCTAATTTGGACTAAATGAGAAATTTTGCCTTAATGTCAACCTTTACTTCCAGGGGTGTGTTAAGGTAGGCTGCCTTGTGAAGATTACATCCACACCATAAGATTTAAACCACCTGCCTGATTTTGTGAAGACACCGAAACAGCTCTGTGATGTTACTCTGTGTTCAGACACATTTCTATCAGAACCAGCATGAACTTTTTCAGCAGTTTGTGCTACAGCCTGTGTTGTCCGATCCCTCTTCTGTGGGATCGGACAGCACGGACTAGCATAGTTTTCACATACATCAATGAGCTTTGGACGCCCCCTTTCACTGGTTCAGATTTTCTTATTTCCAGCATCATCCTCACTACAAAATATTTACTTGCTGCTGAATATATCCACCCACTGACGGGCGCCATTATGATCAGATAATCAATGTTATTCTCCTCAGTTGTCGGTGGTTATAATAAACCTGGCTGAAAGGTTTGTGTCCCATACTTATGACGTGTGGGACATGCTAACTGACTGTATGTGCTCGATGTGTCCAAGCGTGTGTTTGTGCGCGTGTGTCCGTCCCTTTGTGTAAGTACGTATGTGCCAATAGCAGCAACTTTCCGACAGCAGGCTTTGCTGATTGGGAATTCATCATCTACAACAACCACCCAGGAGCTAATTAAGGGGTTATCCAAAATGGTCAAACTTTGATGACTAGATACTTTTCTTTGGGGGTAACCTTGCAGTTTCAGTTACCTCGGCCAATTCCACAGTTTGACCACACAGACACCCACACACACCTGACTTTAGACTGGAGAGGGATTTCTTCGCGCCACACACATAAACATGTCTCCCAAATACCGTACTTTATAGAGTTCTTGCGATTAAAATACCGTGATTTTAGTAATCACGGTTTATCGCAAAAACGATTAATCATGACATCCCTCCTGAACCACGGACTTGCTAGCCAGTCTCGAGTCGGGTTGTCCCCGCGTCAATGGAAAGCGGCATGGTTGACCAGTTTTGATGATGCATGAGACGGCTTTATCTCAAGTTTTGTATGGGGGAATTTGGATTATTTCTATGTCATTATTTAAATATCAGAATAGGAAAGCTTGGTAAGAGGGTAATTTAGTCTGGTTTAAGTGTTCTGACTCTGAAAACAGAGGTCATCATCTAATGCTATGCTGTGTGTATGTGAAGGCTTCTCAGTGAATAACCAACAGGGTGAATGTGGGGAGCCATGCTCATTAATGTTTTAGCCGACCATTCATGTCCTGACTGGCACTTATTAACTCCATTTGGAATAATGGCTCACTGATTAACATAAACCATTCTGAACATTAACCACCAACGGCTCATTAAAAGGGAGTAGAGGGTTGGTGGGCTGAGAGAGATGGAGAGAACCGTAAATGTTGTCTAATCTTTAATGAAAGGATTCCCCTTCGTGCTGTTGAATACTTTTAGAATAACAAGTGATATGAAGTGTGCAGTCAGTGACCGTGAAAGCTTCAAGAGACTCGAGTCTCCCTGCTTCTGAACAAATTAAAAACAATTATGTTATGCACATAATAAGCTTATCCTTAAAAGATTCTATCAGAATATCTATTCTAAGTTTCTAGCAGTACCTTATGAATATGTAATGGTTAAAGGTTATATTTTTTTTATAAAAACCATAAGGAGAATCGATTTCTGCACAGAAACTACTCATAGTTGGGCAATGAATTCTTCAATAATATCTATTTATATTTCATTTAAACAAAACATTTAATAATAAGAACTAATGCAGAAGCTTATGAAACAAACATTCCTTCCACCTTTGACTAACCTGACATAACCCGGGGCCCTCAGGGACTTCTTCACATGATTTACATCGCTTCCACTTGAACGCAAGGATTAATCCCTTACAATTTGAAGTTAAAAGTCAGCGAAAGCTCTGACAACTACTTATTGTCCATTACTCATCTGTTACTCTGGAACAGTTTCCTCATGTAGTTAAATATCATCTTATAAGTATTTTAAAGATCTAAAGATTTTTACTTTCTTGTCTCCAGGCATGGAATTTTGTGACTGAAAATTGTGGTTGAAAGAAATGTCACAAGTGAGAATAAAACATGCAGGATTATTAGGATATATGTCAAAGGAAAACTCAGGCATATCCAATTAGCTGTAACTGATACTTTGTCCTTCTATTAAATGTCTATTTACCCAAATAATTAATTGAATTTTAACACATTAAGCATTTAAATCCGTCTTTAACTCCATATCTGTTGATTAAGCTGAATCATGTATTTTATTTAAGTTTTAATTGCAATCCAATTTATTTTTTCCTTAATCAATGACTGAACAAATTAATTCAATTGACAAAGCATGAGAATTGAGATTAAAAACAATTTAATTTTCAAGTTTGTTTTTTTTTAAACACAGCTGCGATAAAATACAGCAGCGATGTGATGGTTATGTCTTCCACTATCCACCATGTTTATAAACCACATGTCCTGTTCCACTATAAAGCAATAAGGACGTTGAATTCCTGCTAAGTTCCATATAAAGCCTTTCAATGTTTAAGCAGTGTAACATAGGCTTTGCTGCTCTGTGATGAACTTATTGCTCCTGTCACCACTGGGAGCTTTAAGGCCTGGAGCCAGCCATCAATCTAGACTGGAAGACGGGGCTTGACATTGGCAGACACCCCTAGAAGCTCTCCCTGAAGAGGCCTCACTCACTATATACATTTCTGGCTCATAAAGTAGCAAGCCAAGTAACGGTCTCCTCTGGAAAGTAAATACAATTGTCTTTATTTGAGTTAGTGTGAATGAATGGAGGCTTGGTTGGAGATGTCTTTGAAAATCTGTTTGTGTGCGTGGGGGTGAGTGATATGAACCCTTTAGCCTACTTGTGACGTGTGGGACATGCTAAGCCACCCAGAGCAAGCCCTCCTGTGTGCTTCGCATCCATCAGAAGATAATCACTCATCAGTACCGAAGCATACTCACTCTGACATGTTTAAGGTGTCTCAGGAATGGAACACGTGCGCGCACTCAAATACACATCGGGTATTTGTGGCATAATCAACACCCAGGAGCTCCTCCTCTTTCGCTTAAGGCATGCTTTTCACACCGAGACTAACGTAGAAACTTTGTTTAAGGGCTCTGTTTCTTCTCTTCTCCCTGCCTCTTCTCAGCTTCCTGATTCTTCTCTCCTCAGCTTCCGGATTATTTTCTCCTCACCATTAAAGGGGATGACAGGCTCTTGCTCAGCACTACGGAACTGGTGATAGAGGAACCTGTCAGCGTTGTCAGCGTTAGGGTTGAGCCATTACAGCCAAAATGGCAATGATGCTTATTTTGATCAATATTGATTATAGCCGCTGATCTCTGTCTGAGCCTCCACATCATAAGTGGCAATCATTTTACTGGATCCATATAACAAGATAGTTTTTCTACAGCGTCTTTGATCATTACAAAGTCACGGCTATGACACAGATTTACTGGATATAAAGGTTTCTAACATGGGAGCTAAAATTAGGGCTTTGTGAGGAATCACACTATGAGCTCACTGCTGAAAACACCTACACACGGTCTCTTTCTCTCTAGAGAGGTATAGTTATCTTGCAAGCATTTGGTAAACAAAGTGTCGCCTTAGCATTAGGGGCGGCTATAGCTCATTGGGTAAAGCGGCCGTCTCCTACACACAGTTAAGGTGAACATTTCACAATATGTCCTTTAAAGAAACAATAAACCGCCTTTTGTTTTCTCTTAACACAGGAAAATGCTTTCAGTGATTATCTCGAGAAAACACCAGAAATTACCTGCAACCATGACCGTTCTCAGCTTCCATAGTTATCTGTTGGATATTAGTGCCACTCTCAAAGTTTACTTTAATAGCCTGTACTGCATGAAGCAAGTTCTTGCACACACAAAACCGATCAGGGAACAGCTGTGTGGTTTAGGGAGCTCTTAATATGCATATTTGAGCGGGTATTGGAGTGGAGCTCCATCATGTGAATTTGATTTAGGAAGCCAAATTCCTGATCGTGATAGAATTTTGATTAGTTGTACAGCCATAGTCGGGGTCTATGAAGACATGGAGAACTATTCCATTCCATTTAAACTTAATATGAATCTCCATCAACTGACCAATGATCGGATGTAACTGCTTTCATATATAGACTTGTGAATGGTTAACTCCACCTAGGCATTTGCAAATTTCTTAAGTTCAGGTTGTTTTTTTATATGTGACTATTTTTAGTTCTTCTCCCCCACATTTACAATCTAATGCTGGGTTAGACATTAGATGTATAATTGGCTCTGGGAATTGTTTTCTTGTTTAAAACATGCTAGTAAGTCTGCACAAATTTCTTGATATAACGTTATTTCTGATGAGTTTCTATTTGTTCATTAAAAAGAGGGCGGTGACAGGACCCAGACTAATGAACACGTCTAATAAATTGTAAATGGTATAGCAAGGGTAGATCGAAGGATTTTTTAACCATGCATAAAAGTGGTAGCTCACAAGTACACTATCATTAAAGGACTTGGAACCACTGTTTTAGTTTGTTGTCGTACATTAACATGGACCATTTAGGTTGTTTTAAATCCTAATTTTCCCTTTTTTCTGTCTTTTCCTGTTCATGAGTAGTTTAATTAAATAGGTTTTCTATCACCATTGAGTTTGTCTTGGCTTCCAGTTGTGCTGAATGTGGTACATGTGAAGGGCTACCTGCACACTATCCAGCTGTCTAGGCATGTGAGTGAGTGATTTGGCCACATTGCTGCCTGCTTGCGAAACTACAGCCTGTGTGTGTGTGTGTGTGTGTGTGTGTCTGTGTGTCTGCGTGTCTGCATCTCTGGGGGCTCCTGCAATGACGCACATAGTGACGGAGGGAATGCTGGGGGTGGAGACACAGTGGCTGGAGGAGGAAGGGGAGGCGCGGTCAAATTGCTTAACTCTTTTTTTCCTCCGCGCCTCGACTCGCTATGTCAGTGTTCACTAACCATTCTTTCACAGGGGGCTATTGTGGCACAGTAAGGTGAAGCAGTGCTGCACAGGACGTCATGCCCACTTGTTCATATTTGTTTGTCTCACCTCAATGATCTCAACTCAAGCTTAAAGAGGTGGACATATCTGGCTAATAATTAATATATTGTGTCATTGAAATAAACCCTGAGGACAATATGCTTTGTTCTCTGCGTGTGCTATGCAGAGCTGTAAGTGTGCCTTTTCAGTTCCCCCAGGCTATCGTCTCTATTTGAAATATACTTGGTGTTCTGAGGAAGGTGTTCACGTATGAGGTGTCCCCCTTTCCCCCATATCCTTTCCACTTGGAGTTTAAATCCAGCTGGCCACATTTCCACTCTGTGTGCTTGTCTTTTTTTTTGTAGACTACCTGATGCGTGGGTCAATGAAACCGAGCGATCTCAGCTCAAGACTAAAGTGGTGCACTTGTCCCAGTTGCCACATGACACAGCTATGCTGCTAGACCCCAACATCTATAGGTGAGTGTATGCGTGCTCCTTGTGTGTGTCAGTGTGCGTGTGCTCTCGGTTGCAGTTCCACTCCTCTTCACCAAACAGATGTTTCCCCTCTTATAATCAGTTGAAGTTATTCTGTGAATTATTTGAGTCCCAAATTATTTGCAAACACTTGCCTCTGCCTCCCTCTCTATGTGTGAGATTGAGTCTGTGTTTATGCTCCATCCATTTCACTTTTCCAGCAGATGGCACCAACAACTTCATCCAAGAAGTGCGGAGAAGGCATATTTTGTTTGGTGTTTCTGTGTTTGTTTTTGTAAAACGGTGCACAACCTGTGTTTCAGTAGCAAGTGTGAGAAATTATTGTTTTTTTTCAGAAAGCATTAATTATTTGTTTCCTATGCACATCAGATTTAATGCATTTGAAGTGCATAAGCTAATGCAGCTTTACATCACTCTGTTCATTTACAATGGAAATAGCAGCCCTCCAAGCCAGGAAGTAAAGTCTTGACACTAAAGTAACTTCAAAGCCTATATTTTCTGTATTCAGTTGTAACACATTCCACCAAGCTATTGCTGCGATATAATGTAATTTCAGTGAAGCCCTTCAAGGCTGTAGGTCATCCATTACTTACTGAGATATAAAAACAAGATTAACTTTATGATACACCATAAATGGCTGAAAATACATCCTGAAAGAGAAACGATGCATCTGAAGTAACAGAGTTTCCATCTTACCTGAGAGATATAGCTCATACAGTGCTGATCAGCTCACAGACCGGCTGATTTTAATGAGAGCTGATGACACTGTAAGTGAAAGGACTGCTGCTGGACTCTGGTTTCATAGTTAAATATAACGGTCAGCACTCAGGCAGTTAATGTCAAGGCTCTCCTAATGCATGAAATCCCCAAACAAATGAGGTGGTTCGTGCCTGTGGGAGTAAATATACTGGGATGTTTGAACCCCAGCACATTTGAATGAGATGAGCAGAAACAGAACGATGAAGCAGTAGTATTACAACAAGTTTCCAGGCCAGGCTTTCCGCATTTTGTCACCGGTCATGGTGGACAGTCCAAAGTTTGGATACAGTATCCCATTGCTTGTCCAAACTTTCAGCTGGTACTCTAAAGCTCCATGATCACATAGTGTCAAACACCAGACACTCATAACTCACAAATATTTCTGTCTTTTCAGAGCACTTCCACAGAAGAGGCTGAAGCACAGGTAAGCTTTAACTGCTCACTTTTAGTGTATACTTTAGATAAACATCTTGTTATAGTAAGCCGTTCTTTCATAGCTCAGCAGACACTTAAAACATTATATATTACAATAAGTGCACAAGTTTTTGAACCCCTTCTTAACAGCTTATTACAAAACCAATGCACAATACAAATACAGATCTTAAAGTGGAAACATAAACCAACACATAGAACAGAGATGTACTGCCCCACATACTGTAGATGAAACTGTACATATGAATAGAATATAGTTCTTGAAATGACCGTATTAGAATTATAGTTTACATACTGTAGATTTTGATGTACATACTGTAGATGGCTAAAGTTATTTTTCTTTCTTAGTCAGTTTGACTTAAGTAGCTGACTGCTTTTAAATAAGAACAGTCTTTTCATAGTTTTGTAGCAGCACCGCTGTTGTCACACATGTATAGAAAGGGTACACTGAAGTATACATGTCATTCATCAACATCTGAGCCCAACTTTTCAAGCCCACAGTGAAGTTGGTCTATGTCTGAGAACACTAATCTGCTGTATTGTTCTTACTTGTTAACTCAACTGTCATATATGATGGATATAAAAAGTCTACAAACCCCCATTGAGACGTCAGGTTTGTGTGATGTAAAAAAAAAATGAGACAGAGATAAATCATTTTCAGAACTTTTTCCATCATAAACGTGATATATAACCTGTACATTTCAACTGAAAAACAAACTGACATATTTTAGGGGGAAAATAAAAATAAAAGTCTAAAATAATGTGGCGGCATAAGTGTTCACACCCTCTTATAACTGAAGATGAGGCTGTGTTCAGATTAGGACTGGGCTCTGCCGATTTTTTTTACTTAGAATTGAGTTTGTGATTCTCTCCGTGATCTTACCTTGCAATTTAAGTCATATTATGGACATGGGAAATTAAAAAGTGCCATGAACCGTCCGAGTGCAACACAGATAGATGTGTATGCAGGCACATAACTAATCCAGCTGCCTTCCTTAGAATGTGGACCGGATTCATTTTTATGTCCAAGCCCAACCGGGAGTCTCCAAGTCAGGGAGACTAGTGATTGAACCCGGCCCGAATCAAGTGAACCTTATGTATTTTATATATGAACCTGATCCGTGTCCGACACAGTTGACAGAGTTTGTACGCTGTCACCCAGTTCTTGTTACCATTATTACCGCTCAGGTGTTTACCCTGATTATTCGCGTCGGTAGTGTAAATGACCATGAAAGAGGTCAGTTCTGACTCTATGCCCTTATGGGGGCGGCAGCAGCTCAGAGGGTTGAGTGGCCGTCTGAGTTTGGAATGTTGCCGGTTCGAGTCCCACCAGGGTCTACTTGTCGTAGGGTCCTTGGTCGCTTCAAAGGGGCTGCCCACTGCTCCCTCAGGGATTGGACAAATACAGAGAAATAATTTCACTATGTTGTGCTGTGTATGGCTGTATGTGATAAATAAAGGATTTCTTCTTCTTCTTCTTATAGCTGGTGTTTTTAACACATCAAATGCAAAATTACACACTGCCATCAGTGGTTATAAATGTACTGAGAATGGAGTCTTACCGTTGATAAACTTCTTCATAAGACTCAAAAATCCCTTCAAACTATTGGTATTCCTGCATCATTTTCGGTAGTTTTAAACATTGTAATGGATGAGTTTTGCTTGAAATCCTCCATGATTTAAGCTCAGGTACTACATGAGAATTTACCTCCAAAAAAGTAACAAATAGCCTAAGCTTATTGCTTTGTCACATAAAAACAAAATACATCCACTGCTGTAAAATGACCAACACCTATATCTTGAAACCGTAATATTTAAATGACTATCGTGACCGAACCCGACTATGGCTATCCCTGACGTGATGGACTGTGTTCAGGTCCCGACTGGAACCTGAACATAATTTCTAAACATTTTTCTAAACCAGCCTGAGTCTGAGAGACCAGTGATTGAGCCTGGTCCGAACCCAGTAGGCCTTATGGTACAGATATGCAAAACCCATATGGCCATAATCTTATAAAGCACTCAAAGCACCACAAGGATGTCATTGTTGAAATATATGTCAGGACAGGTTATAAACTAATTTCCAAGAATTTGGTTTTACCATTGAACACAGTGAATATAGTTAAGAACAAGAAAACAAGTGTAGAAAATAGAGGACAGCAGTGACTTTACCAAGAACTGGTCTTCCCTTCAATTCAATGAAAAGACATGGTGAGAACTGCTCAGGGAGGCTGTCAAGAGAGGCCTACAGCAGCATTAATGGGAGCTAGAGGAATTTCTGGCAACTACTGGTGGTGTGCTACAAGTGACAGCATTCTCCCATATTTTTCATATGTCCTGGTTAGGGGGAAAGGTGGCAAGACAGAAGCCTTTTTTATGCAGATAAAAACATCCCAGCCTTGCTTGATTTAGCAAAATCATGCGTCAAGTCTCCCGAAAGCATGTGGGAAAAGGATTTATGGTCTGATGAGATCAGGTTGAAATTTTTGGCCATAATTCCAAAAGGCATGTTTGGTGCAAAAGTAACACTACAGTGAGGCATTGTGGTGGCAGCCTCGTGTTATGGGGCTGTTTCTCTTCAGCCGGAACTGGGCTTTCCTCGAGGTGGAGGGAATTATGAAAAGTTACAAATTCCAGTCAGTTTTAGGAAAAAAATACCTTAAGCCGTCTGATGGGCTGAAGGTGAAAAGGAATTTCACTTTTCACCACAACAAATACGCAATGCTTACACCTAAATAAACAATGACTTCATCAGAAGAAGATTAATGTTTTGAAATGGCCCAGCCAGAGACCAGACCTGAATCCAATAGAAAATATGAGGGGTAACCTGAAGAGAGCTGTACACAATTGCCCTTGCATAATGACAGACAGATTTGGAGAGCTTTTGCAAGGAACAGTGGGCAAATATCAAGATGTCAAGATTTACCTTGTGGATAGTCTCATACCCAAAAAGACTGAGTGCTAATAATAAAGTAAAATAAGAGTGCAGATGTTTATGCATCCAAGGATTTGTAGTTTTTGTTTTGTTTTCCTCCATTAAAAGATTTATTTTGTTATGCAGATGAATTGTACAGATTAGAGGTCCAATAGTGGTAGAAATGTTCTGAAATTATTTATTAGTTTTTTTTGTTGTTTTTACAACTCCAATCTGAAATTTTAACAGGGGTGTGTCGACTTTTATATCCACGGTATCCATCCTGCTCAATCTCAGAATTATTTGGGTTCTGCTTTAATGACATGAAACTGTACTGATGCTTAGAGGGTAGACACGAGACCATCTCCCTTGTCACTCCTAGGGCCCACTCAAAAACAGGGTCTTATTTGGATGGATCTTGTTCACTAGTTCATGGTTGCAAAATTGCAATAAGACTTCTAAGTCAGTTTGTTAAATTTGCTCTCCTGTCACAGTGAGACCAACTCACTGTCCATCTCTCTGTCCTCTCTGGTGTTTTTGCTCAGCCTGTAAGGAGTCATGGAATCTTTGGACTCTGCACTTAAAGGGGAAAAGTTTGCTCATAGGAATTTTATCTATACGGAACGGGACTCTTTATCAGCTTCTGCTGAACAGGAGTGAAGATGTGAATACAGGAAGTAAAACTTATTTTTCCTTTTCAGTTTTGTGTATCTGTTGTAGTTCAGTGTGGAGTAAAATGGGACTAACAGTTTGTTTTTTTTGTTGTTTTTTTTAAAGTGTGTGTTCATCAGAAACTGAAAACATCAATGTTATTTTTAATCAAGCACCAAACTGAACTGAAAATACTTAAAACCCAGTGGTGTGAAAACGGTTTTGTCACCTTGTCAGAAAATACAGCATATTTTGTAACCGTTTTGTGCAAAATATTTATGCATATTTTTAACTTATTTTTCTACCATGATGCCTGTGTTATGTGGATTATTATGGTTTTGAAAAGAATCATAGTAACTGTGATAATATGTTAACATTACGGAGCCCGTCTGGTGACATAAAAGAAGAATCTAAAATCTCGTTGCCGCGATTTAATAACTCGTTCCCACAGGTTAGGAATGTTGTGGGAAAGACTTAAAAACTTGTTGGAACAAGATAATAAACTCGTGGTCACAACTTATGCCCTATTCGCACAATACTAGTATTACCTGAGGACCTCGTGTGATTTAGAAATGACACTACCATGTATGTGTTTCATATGGTGCATTCACACGGGAAAAGTGAAGTCTCTATTTTATTTGCCTTTACTGTAATTATCCCCCAGATATGATGTCAGGCCTCTGTTTAACAGCTGCTGCTGCAAACAGCTGTTGTTCTCCAACAAGGTCAGCTGTCAGCGCCTCTGGGTGTGTCTGAGGCAGGCAGGGGTTCTGGCGGTTGTATGAACGTGCCATCGGGCATGTCTCCTATCGGACAAAACTCCACCCTCTGGAACTCTTACCCACCCAGCTCACCTGTGAGGCGGCCCTTGCCCTGGGGCCGGAGCGCACCTTGGATACCCGAACCTCCACTGTCTCCCGTACCCGCCTCAGCGGTGGGAGGGGGAGCGAGCCGTTGGTGTCACACCAAATCCTCTTCTATGATGAATCCTTACGGTGGACATTCGGTGTGTGTGTTGAAGAAGACCGCAGTGAGCTGCAATAATGAAAGTGAATTACAGTAGACACACTAGACAAGGATACTCCTAATACCTGGTTCATGATATCCACCACAGATGTCATCATTTGATTGGGAAAGAGGCAGAAAAAAGCAGGCAGAGGAAACAATAAGTATGAATTCCTCCCACAAATCACTGACATACCAATTGACACAGGAGTAGAATTATCACCTGAACTCTGTGTTTTGTGCAATGTGGTAGGTAATTTGCGGTGGAATTTTTACTTTACAAATTACTGACAAGGCGCATTAACTCTGGATTGATATCACAGACGTCCTCTCTAAGTATTACAAATGACCTAAGGTCCCCAGGTGATACTGGTCCCAGGCATTAATAAGGTGTCGTGTTGTCAGTGATTATTTACGGCCCACATTGTTTTGTGTTATGGTCTCATGACTCACATTCCTCGTTTTCTAGCTCCCCGTTCCTCCTGTTCCTGTCCCGTCTCTGATTGTACTGTCCTGTCAGATTGTGAACACCTGTGTCTTATTAAGCGCTGCCGTCCAGTCTATTTATCTGTTTTCCCCTTTACTCATGTGCCAGATCGTGTGGTTCCTTCATGTCGACCGTTACAGCATTTTTGCCAAGAGTGTTCCCAGTGTTGGGAGCTGACATCTCCTCGTGTACCAAACTTTGTATATTGCCTGTCCACTTGGATACTGGCTTGGCTAATACCACTATAGGCTATGTGTAGACGGCAACCCAAAGCCGGCTATGGTGAGAGACCGGGAGGGGTCTCGGCGGATGAAAAACTCCACTTAAAACTTAATTTCCTGAGAACCTCTTCACATCTGACACTTATGTTCTAATGTCCATATGCATATAGGATTGTATGTACGCACCTATCCAGGAGGCAAAACCCAAACATGGGAAATGTTTTTTTGAGCACTTAATGAATGTGTCCCCCTGAAACACATAACAATGGTTCCTGCAGTAGTTCACCTACTACTACAGCCACAACTATCTCGTTCCCATGAATTAATAATGCGTGGGAATGACTTATTAAGTCGTGGCCACGAGAATTTTTCTTACATCAATGTCACCAGAGGAGCTCTGTAATCATTGACTCGTACGACTATTTGAAAATGTCTTCACTGACATTGTTAATGAATCTCAACAGATAAACCTATTTATATTCTCTGAGTGCAGTACTCATCCCATGTGTAGGAGGTGTGTGGGCGTGACGGACAAACAAGATTTCATTTTAATTCCGGGTGTAACAGGTTACATTTTTTTGTATAACTGGACACTACTGTGCAGCTCGTCCCACCCAGACATTTCAGCATTCAAATTATAAATCACGAGAATATAACCACACCTACAACCCGTCTTTCACCCAGGAAACATGACCTATGATCGTCATTGTTACTATGATAAATTGTATGCTTAATACATTTTTTATTCTTGAAAGGGTGTGTTTTCTACTGTTGTCCCTGGAAATAAACTATTGTGTTTGTAATAAACTGGGGCAAGCAACAAACCTGGACCTTGTGTTGTTTTTACTGATGAGAGGATAGTAGGACTGGCTTAAATCATCCCGCATTGACTACTGTAACACCCTTCTCTTTGGTTTCCCTCTTAAGTCCATCCATAAACTTCAACTGGGTAAGCACTCTGTCGTCCGCATTATCACCAGAACCCCCTCCATTAATCACATCACTCCTGTTTCATCTCCCATTTTCAAAACACATCTCTTTAAAGTCGCATATTCAGTTTGATTACGATTCATCACACATTCATCAACCTTATGTCTGTTCATATGATCTATGTAAATTTGTCCTTCTGATTTTAATGGACTATTGTTACATTGTTTTTTAATGTTTTTAACTGCCATGAAAGGTGACGTGTGTTTTAAAAGGCGCATATAAATAAAATTTATTATCAATAAAAGGAGCAGTGCATCCTTTTCGGTGCAAGTTCCTTATGTGTGCGTTGGCTGTTTTGTGCTCCATTAACAGACCAGGTTTGGAATGCTGGGTTTAGAATGGACCGGTGTTCTGGGAGAAGTTCAACACAATATTCTTTCCTGCTCTGCTCATCTGTCCACATTTCATGGGTATCTGAAGACTCCAGCATACGATTAATGAAGACCTATGGTACATTTTCTTGGCAGTATGTTTTGTGTTACATCTTCTCATATCTGTAACAATATAAAAATGTTAAAGACGTGCTGATGATACACATTACAATTAGCTCGACTGCCCTTAAGATACATTTTTAATTTGTTTTTTTATGTGTCAAAAACATTTTATTCTTGGATCAAGAAAAAACTTGAGTAGTAGTGATTGAGTCAGGCTTTTTATTTGAAGGCATGTTTTGTTGCTGTCATCACATAAGGGCTACAGTGGTTTGAAGAATGTCAGTGAAAATGCAGAACCAGTACTTGTGCCATAATAATGATTTACAAAACGTGAAGACTGCTAACATCCATTGAGACGAGACCATTGCAAATTTTTACCCTTATTCATATTCATCTTTAATTTGGGTGCTTTGGGTCGTTGCAAGACCATTGAAATAATCTGAAACATATTTGGCTTTATGGTGACCTCTGCAGTGGATTTCCATTCATCAGTTATTTTAATAATAATAATAATTTGAAGATCAAAACATTAAATAGCATAATTCATTATCAGTCCTTCAGAAAATATTTGTCACATTCATCCCATTGCTTCTAAAATCCCCTTGAGGTCACAGAGCGCAGGACTGAACCACAGAAGCCGTCGCTGAGGTCCAGCTTCTATACATCATTCAATCTATAGTTATAATTTTGTCTTGAGTCTTGGTGAAAGTGACAGATCATTTAAATTGTCATGCCTGTAGTTTAAAGAGGGTAGAATCTGTGGCGAATCTGAGGATTAATGTGAAGATGGAGGCTTTTTGCTTGCAGTGTTTTCTGCTTCATGTGCTCCAATCTCCCAATTATGGCTCCATACTCCAACAAACTGCCCTCCTTTTTCCAGGATGGTAAAACATTAACAGCATCCTACAACAGCATTTTGACTCCTGTTAAAATCTAAAACTGATTGTGCATAGAAAGTACTTTTTTTGGCTCTTCAAATGAAAATAGCTCCAACATTATTTAATTAAAAATACCTTGAATGTGATTTCCCCTGTGGTTTCAATCACAACTTCGCACGTTTCGTTCATGACTATTTTTTGGCCCATCAAACCATAAACTATTATTAAATGTGCAATAACATCCACATTCTTAACTTACAACCTTCACAAGCTATTCAAGGTCTAATACCCACTGCACCAAGAATGCATGTATGTTTCACCCTCTTCATTTCTCTGTTGCATTTTGTGTCCATTATCCTTAAGTGATTGTTGGAAGGATGTTTGAATTAAACAGCCACCTACCAGGGCGAGTCCCAACCCATGACTTCAGAAGGGATTTCATTTGGAATGAAGATAATTATTGATAGAAAGCCTTGCAGGCATACCCAGAAAGAGGACAGCAGCTCTGCCTGCAGATTGTAATCCTCTCTGTGAAGCGAATGCTGGGATGCGACCCTGAAGTGGCGCCTGTTCACTCAACCTCAGAGATAAGTTTTCCTCCTAACACTCAATCCCTCCCTCTCTCCTGGAAAATCCAGATAAGCCGTTTTTCTTATGGAATAATATCAGCATGTTTGTGAATATGTATTTATTGTTCCATTGTTTGATACTGTTCTAAGATCAAACCATGATGGAATTCTGTCATAATTCTGTGCTGACAAATGGAACCAGTCCCTTGATGATGTTTAGTTCATTTATTCAATTCCCCCGTTTTGCTTCCATGCACGGCTGTTTCAGTAAAGAATGAAGACATCACATTAGGAAGAAAAGCGATGAGCTGCTGCTATAAATGTCCCACAAAATTTGATTAGCCTTTTTTCAGAATTAGGGATGGACCAGGGATGGATCGGAGACCTGAATTGTACCCATGCATGTTTAGCATGCTTGGGAAGCAGAAAAGCTTCCAACTGCGTCTCAGGCAAGAGTGTTCTAGCTTTACTAGTTCTACTTGAGTAGGATGACCGACATTCTGTAAAAGTTTGGGAGCGTCACAAATAACAAATCCTGTCATGTTTTTCTTAAATTTTTGATTGACTCTGAGTTTTGATTAGTTGGCCCCTAAAAAGGAATAAAGTAACTGATAGTTGTGAAATAATCCAGTGGTGGTTTCGACAGACGCCACTGTCCGTAGCTGAATTAATTGTTCATTTGTTTAAGCTGTTTACTGTAGTGCTGTGTATTGATAACGTACACACGAGTGATTACATAAAAAGAAAATAGCTGATCAAACTTAGGACCAACATGCAGACTGATAATGGGACGGGACATCGAGAGCTGAGATTGTGCTGCAGGAAATTGATTTTGCCAAATAGGGAACTCATTAATAATCATTAATGAATGATTTATACAGTGTTTAGAATGTGATTAATAGCCAAATGATAAGCATTTATAAATCATTTATAAGGGCATTCTCATTGTAAAAACCAACCATACTGGTGTCACAAGTCGGGACAAATGGGAACGGTTGTGTCAGGAAGGGCATCCGACGTAAAACCTATGCCGAATCAATATGTAAAATGTGATGTTCCGCTGTGGTGACCCTTAAAAGGAAGAGCTGAAAGAAAAAGTCTACTTTTAAAGTGGTAGCAAACATTAGGAAGCTTGGGTCTGCAAACAGACATCTAAATGGATTAATTGTATCATGTGGAAGTAAGAAGTTTTATCTAGATAAAAAAAATAAGGAAATATCTTTATATTCCGTTATGTAAAAGAACGTTTTTGTTCTACTTTACTCTTAAACAACTCAGCATGACTCCAAATGCTGTCAGGTGGAGTCCAGAGGTTGGTGATAGACTTTTAAAATAATAATAAATATGTTTTGACACAACCCGAAGACCTTTTTTTTCCCCTTCAGTTGTTCAGCTTTTACAGTTTGACAATGGCTGACGTTTACACTCATGGGGGCTTTATCTTAAATTATTAGGGCGTACAAAAGTCAGTTAATGGTCCTTAAATGCTCTTCCAAACCATTAACATGTAAAAGACTTGTGTCCAAACTCCTACATCTTGACGGTTTTGGAAACCATAATTGTAAATCAAAATCAGGGAAATCAAATAGCAGCAGCCCATATCAGGAATTTATGCATGGACCTACAGCAAATACACACACGCTGTGTTTCTGTATTAAAAGAACAGAAGAACGGGCTACAAAAGTAATAGCTCACCTTCTTTGTTTATGCCATTTTAATGGGGTTTCCATTATGTTCCTGATCTCTATGCTCCAGCACGACGCCCTAATGGTCTTTTTATTGAGTGTTCCCTCCATCTCAGTGTATTTTTAGAATATTTGAGATGCTGTGAGCCCGTATTGTCACATAACTGTCCATCCATAGCTTTATCTCCCTCCATTATTCATTCCGATGGGTTATTTATTTGTTTTAAGCATGGCGCACAAATATATTTTGACAGTTTAGGACCCTTCCATTAGTAGAGACCGATGGAGCAATAGTCAATAATGTGTCCTTAAGTAGCCCAGACTGTTGACCCTCCTGTCAACGCAATGGACAGATCCTGTCCAAACATCTTGCAGCTGGGGAGGTTAGCCGCTCTGCGGTGGTGTCTGCTGGCTATCTTCCAGGTTACTGTGCAGTGTATCACTTCATCCAGTTTATCACCCGTTTTTGCGGAGCTTAGATGGTTTTCCTGTCCTCAGCATAGGGGAGTCCGAGCAGTACGATTTTAGAGCAACGGTAGCTGCAGAGTTAGTATACAGTATTGTTCAACCTTCTCATTCTAAATCTCTCTGTTTTCAAATGTGGCTGAAGGCTAAGAGTTATCAAAGTAGATATTTACTCCTTTTCCAGAAGGTGCTGAGGGCTTCCCATGATGCATCCATATAATCATGTTTTGGATCAACAGCCAAAATATCTGGTCTGGCATTTTCTACAGTTTCATCTGAAACTTGAATGGATCAATGTTTGAGTGGGAAAAACTAAATGATTCATGTAATTGAATTTATTTAAAGCTACAGAAGGAAAATTCATATTAAGTCGGCTACATTATGGATTTGACAATCGTTTTCAGAAATAACTCAATAGAAGTAAGATTTTTCCTGTAATTTATGCTAAAACTATGTCATGATTAAAATTGAAATACAGTAAGACTAAATATTATACATTTGATTTGTTTTTTGACGCTTTCTTATTATTAAATTCCAAACTTTGCTTAGTGCTTTTTTATTTCCTTTTGTACCCTGGAGGAAACCTTCAAGGATAAGTCAAAAATCATTTGAACTGACACACTACCAAAAAATATTAGAAGGAGAGATATTCATGTTTAGGAAAATACTTTCTTCAACATCCATTATGAACATTGTAAACATTTTTTATAGTTCCATTGTAATACCCTGTATATGTCAATATACATATACAGAGTATCAGGCCCTCCTGGATCAGCTGGAGGGGCACTGGATCAGCCCCTCCAGCTGATCCAGAATACTGCTGCATGTATGCTGACCAGAACTCATCTCTCCTGTATTAGCTTCCCAGCATTGGCTCCCGATAAAATCTAGAACCGAATTCAAAATCCTTCTTCTACCGTACAAAGACCTTAACGGTCAGGCACTAACGTATCTGAAGGAACTCATAGTTCCATATTGTCCAACCAAAACAATGTGCTCCCAGCATGCAGGCTTACTTGTGGTCCATAGAGTCTCCAGAAGTAGAATGGGAGCCAGAGCTACCAGCTATCAGGCTCCTCTCCTGTGGAACCATCTCCCAATCTCGGTTCGGGGCCATAAACCCTCTCTACATTTAAAAGTAGGCTTAAAACCTTCCTTTATGATCAAGCTTATAATTAAGGCTGGCCTAAGCTGCCTCTTAGCTATCCTGCTATAGGTTTAGACTGCTTTGGGATCTCCCATGATGCACTGAGCTTTTCTCTCTTCCTCTCTCACTGTCCCTCTTTATACATCCTTCTCACTTTAATACAGTTTACTGTTACTAACTTGACTTCTTCCCTGGAGTCTTTGTGTTATCTCACCCTGTAAGGTCACATGGTTGGTGATTGCATCTGCTGATGTGGACTTGCCCGATGTCCAATGATTTCAAGATGATCACGATGATGATTACAATTATTATTAGTATTATTGTATAGTATTTCCCCATAAGCTATTGCTAAATGTTACATTACTATTATTGTTATTATCAACTTGGGATCCCTGCTGCCGCCGCGGCCCAATCCTGGAGAAGCGGAGGAAAGTGGATTAGCTTAGCTGATATCGTTGCTTCTCTCTTTTCAAACCCAACCAGTCATAACAGTAGGCCGTCCGTCCTGAGTCTTGGATCTGCTCAAGGTTTCTGCCCATTAAAAGGCAGTTTTTCTCGCCACTGTGGTGGAAGTGCTTGCTCACGGAGGAATTTTTTGGGTCTCTGTAGATAATTATATAAAGAGTTTGGTCTAGACCTGCTCTTTCTGGAAAACACCTTGAGACAACCGTTGTTTTGAATTGGCGCTATATAAATAAAGATTGGATGATGGATTGATCACTAAAGATGTCAGTTCTAGTAAAATATACAAATCAACAGAGGGGGATGGTCCTCTTCTGTTTTTAGAGGCAAATGGGAGACCAAAAGATAGGAGTCATTAGTAGAAATCCATTACAAAATAATTTATCATTCATATATCATTTATAAAATTATTTTTCATAGCCTCTTTGGGAGAAGTCTGAAATTCAGATTATGCCTCAACAGCGTTTCCTGCAGGGCAGACGAAGGCTTTCTTTGTGAAGTGGAGAGCAGAGGAGGACGGACCTAGTTTATCCTCCTATCGAGGCGGGATCTACAACGTATTTCAATCTGCTTCTTTTGTTTTTATGCCGATCTGCTATTGGCCAAAACTTGCTATAATGCTCCAATATGATGCCCAATTCCTAAAGAATCGACAACCAGAAATGGTTTGATCACTGGGAGGTGCTTGGGTGTGACGTAGTGGTGGTAAAGGAGAAATTTTTTCATTGTGAACTACTTTCAAAGTAAGTGTGTTAGCTTAGTAGTCAGCTAGGAGCCCTGAAAAGCTTAACAGCGACGATTGATTTTAAAACAGAATAATATTTATTACACTTCAGCGAGTGAACATTTTGTCCTCGAAGTTGATGTATTGGAATCAGGAATCAGTAAATGAGGCGGCCATAGTTCATTGGGTAGAGTAGTCATCCCAGAATCGGGAGACCGGCACTCTATGCTACATACCGTAGGTCCTTGAGCGACTTCCTGAAACCCCAGCTCCCCAGGTGCTTCACAGTGGCTGCCCGCTGCTCCCTCAGGGTGGGTCAAATGCAGAAAACAAATTTCATGATGTAATGTATTGTATGTACTTTGTCTAACAATATTATGAATAAAGTATGAATATTACTAATAATTATGATTATTAGTTAGTAGGTGGTGGTCTAACCATGGACCACCAGCGAACAGGCGACAGCGTAATTGATGTGCTTTGCAAGTAAGGGCTAGCCTGTGTTTTCGGATTTCACAGAGGCACTAGGGTAGCACAGATTTGTGAAAAGTTAATGCAGGTTCTGATAGAGAGGTATCAGAACACACCGTTAATCATATCTTAGAATAAATCAGAATGAGAACTGGACCATGGAGCAGTTTTCTTTTACATATTGAGGACAGCTAATCTGGGGAAAATATGGCACCAGGATTCATTCTGGGAAGAAGGCGAGCCTGGGTGGGCAGTGTGATGCTGGGAAATAGTAGCTGCTGCCATTCATATGGGTGTTACCTTTATTCACGACGCCTTCATGGTGGAAGAAGGGAAAATGGGTAGTATTCAATGGAAAAAATATTCCCTAAAGGCCTATTACAGCAGAATAATGCTCACAATCAAAATGCAAAGATGGTTCAAGAGAGGGTTTGAGGAACAGAACAAATCCAACCCAGCCGTTGTTTGATGTACTGGACAAACAAGTACAATCCAGGCCACACCCTGCAACTTACAGAACTTAAAGGCTAGAGGATTTGCTACAAACTTCTTAGTGACAAATTTCACAACACACCTTCAGAGGTCTTGTAAAGTTTACGCTGAAATGGATCAGAGCTGTTTTGGTGGCAAAACACGGCTAAAATAATCAATCATAGGTCTATACTGAGGTGATTTATTTTGCTTTTTTTTATTTTGAGTTAACACACACACAGTGAAGCAGACTAACCCCTGTTACTGCTTTTGGACTATACTAAACTAGGGTAATTGCCTGGCCCAAGCTTCATAATTAAACAGAGACATGGGGATGCTTGGAACTTCTTATGTAACCCGCCAGAAAGAATGAATAAGTGTACTTCCTAAAATGTCAAACTATTTTGTCGGTACATCATGCCTCTCCTTATATAGACTGATCATTCCCTCATGCTCCCTGCCTCGGTATTGTCAGTCCAATTGACTCATTGGATGTCATGCAAATATTCTGACATGACCTTCTGAAGGAGGGACGTCACTGTGCAGTGATTACGTAAGTCGTCATCACAGCTGACCTGTGAGTAATGGGGAGACCTGCATTGACCTGTCTTGTTTGGTCTTCCTGCTTGTCTCATTCACTGCTGATTCAGGCATCCAAGCAAAGCTTAAGTTTTGAATGCTCTTTTGACCATTTACCCAACTTCATGTTCCCTCTTTGCTCTCTCATCAGGTCATGTTACCCAACAACAGCCCATAACTTTTATTTATAGACAATGGACACTGGAGAGAAACAAGCAGCAATGGGTTTTGAAAGAAGAACATTGTGATTGGGACAGTATAATGTAATCAGAGTACCTTTTTGGATTTGGATTTGTTTTAAAAATATCCATAGAACCTATACTTTGTGTTTTTTGGATTCTGATGAGAATAAGGGAGGATTTACTTCTGGGAGATAAATCTTTGATCTCGCACTGGTGGTTTTCAGACCACAAATAATCACAGAACAAACACAAAGCAATTAAGAGCCACCATGTTATAGACATGCTTTAATTTCTGTTTCTGACCTCTGCTTGGTATTTATATTTGCCGGTTTCTACAGTTCTGTATTATGTACAATGCTACGTGGATTTATTTACTCTGGATTTATATAAGTAAATGATATGGCCCAAGCTTCATAATTAAACAGAGACAAGTTATATCAGTTTGCAACAGGATACACAATTATGTGTATTAACTAATATGAAGAGCCTGTGTGGCTCCATTTTGGATCCCTGTCCATCCATCCATTCTCTAGAACTGGGTCGTAGGGACGACTGGAGCCCCTTGCTGTTTACATTGGATGAGAGGCACTAGACAGGTCGTAAGTTCATCACAGGTTTAATTTCACTCCACTAGAAAATCATGAGGGGAAACCCGCTACCTCAAACCACTTTAGTTTTATCAGCTGAAAACGTTATGGTGTTTATTGGTTTATTAGATCCCCATTAACTGCCTATTTTTTGACAGCTATAGTTTTCCTGGGGTCCTAACACGATATTACCACCAAATGTAATACAGGGCATCATCATTAATTAATTCCAAAGTAAAAACAGGTATTAAAACTATACATATGCTTTGGTCCCCGACAGTAAGGGTTTATCCCTGAAAAGTCCCAAATCCCCTAATTGTGCAAGCAATCCCCCTGATGAACTCCTCAAAATTAATTGTGAAATTATTTACGCAGTATTTTTGGTAAAAAAAGGTCACCAAATGTGAGTATAAAATGAATACTAGATTAAAATATGGGCAGAATAGGATCTAAACAAGATATATGTCCTTGAGTTGATTCATATGCACAAAATCGTGCAATGCTTGAGAAGTTATTGCCCCCAATCTTTTGCTGATAAAGCTCCCCCTAGTGTCAGAAATATATGATCGATCTCTCCCAAAAAACAATCTACTTCCTCACACGAATGTCTATGTGGATGTAAAATTGGAAAATGATGAACGTAATAGTTTTTGAGTTAACAAGATATATCTGTGGTGGACGGGGCAGCGTTGACGATTCCATAATATCCCCTACTTATCGGGGATATAATAAGTGAAAAACAAAGAAAGAAAATGACAAATTCATGCTAACAAAAAAAAATGGGCATTGAAACAACTTGGTATGAAATTTCAACCTTTGTATTAATACAAACATACAGTATTTAATAGTCTTTGTTATATTCTTGAGAATTGGTGCTTGCTTTCATTAAGCCCCTCCCCTCCACCCTCATTTGCCCTTCCTTTCCCATCTAAGAACATAACATCTTGAGTTATCTGTGCTTAACATGATCATGTATGTGTCTTGAGAAGGCCTAAATTAAATATTTTTTTAGTTAGATTTGAAAGTAATTCGGAAGGAGTCAATCTCTCCTTTGAGTATCATGTATGTGTTTTCGACAAATACATATTGATGTAAGAGATCCTTTCTCCAGAGGATGACAGCGATGACAGTGAAGAAGAACTGTTTGTTTTGGGGAGGGATCAGTCATATATTTCTCACAATCTACGAATGATCTGGCATCAGTGCTCACAGCCCAGCACCGTGGTGTTCAGTTGGTGTTCACCAGTGAACAGCGGAATTGGCAGGTTGTCTTTTGGTGCCCCGTTCTCTTCACAGATGAGAGCAGAATCAAACTGAGGTCATGTGGCAGGTGTGACAGAGTCTGGACACGCTGTGAATAATTTAATGCTGCTGCATCGTCATTTAGCAGGACCTTTTTGGCTGTTGGTCAGTGATGGTCTGGGGAGACAGATCCTTGGATGGTCTCAAAGACCTCCACGGGTTAGCCAACGGTACCCTGACTGCTGCTAGGTACAAGGATGAAATTGAGACCCACTATCAGACTTTACACTGGTCCTGTGGACCCTGGGTTCCTACTGGTCCAGGACAATGCTCGGTCTCATGTGGTCAGAGTGGGTAGGAAGTTCCTGGAGGATGAAGGTATTGATGCCATTGACTGGTCCTCATGTTCCCTGAACCTGAAACCACCTGAGAACCTCTGAGACGTTATGTCTCCCTGCATCAGATGCCACCACCACTGACCACAGAATTTCCAGTAGTCCTGATCCAAGTCTGGAAGGAGATCCCCCACGACACCATCTTCCATCTCATCAGGAGCATGCCCAGATGAGTTCAGTTCAGTTCTTGAATGTTTCTTTCATCGAGATCCGGAGAGTGATTTCAGTTTTCCCTTAACTTTTTTGAGCAGTGTTTTATTTACTCAAGATACTGTGGACATAACGTCACAGTTAATTTGAGGAGTTCAATCAAGGAAATTGCTTGTGTAAAGAAGGCGATTGGGAACTTCTTGGGATAAGTCCTTGCTGTAGGGGACGATGGTTGGTCTAGTTTAGAAATGAGACCCTGTTCTTTTACAAAACACGGGAGAGTAATTATTGAATTTGTAAACTGTCCGTTAAAATCTGAGTTTAGAATGTGGAACAATTTCGTTGGAATTGTTTAGTTTAGCTGTATTATCTACACCAAATTAAGAACAACCACCTGTTCAGCATTTCTGAGATTAGCTTACTTAAAAATATCACATCACAAAAAAGTCAATTGAGGTCCCATTTCCAAACATCCTTGATTTAAAGGATCTTCTGTTTGGTACCAGAAACCAAAGCACACCTTCAGAGGTCTCATGAACTCCATGCCTCAACAAGTTATTTTGGTGTCAAAAGGAGGACCTACACGATTTTAGTCGGGTGATCTCCAAGATATCAGTTACAGGAAAATAAGTTTTGTTAACTACTCATCCTGCTTCTTACTTCTCATGCAATGCAACTGAGTGCGAGCTTCTTAGATCAAGCTGACTTGTGTGTTTAGCTGCCAGATCAGGTCCAATTACTCAGTGCGTAAGCCATCAGTCTCCCTCTCTCTCTCTTGTACACACATACGCAGAAAGAATGGACGTGTTACGCTAATTCTGGCATGGATGCTGCCTCTTTCATCCAATGGCCAGCCCACTTCTCTGAATGGGCTCCCCAATACCAGCTGCATTGCCTGATATGGACATAACTAGTGGCTGTAAAACTGGTGGTGTGTGTGAGGACGCTTGTTTCTTTTAAACCATCAAGCTAGGCCCATGTATAAAAAGAAAAGTCTTTAGTGCCACACTTTAAGAGGAAGGATCACAAAGCCTCACAACACAGCAGCTGCTCTGTTGCCAAGTATCTTTCCAAGAACAGCTGGGAGGCTTTTATACCTGTCAGAATAAGCAGTGTTTACACACGGGTAATAGCTAACCTGACAATTAGCCTCTGATCCTTCATGCTAGAAGTGACATCTTGACAACTGTATCCTCCAGATAACGTCAACTCTTCTCATTTTAAAGATGACTCCTTGAGCGCAACATCAAAAGATACCCAATGACTCACAAAGCTGTAATGTAAATCTTGAGCACTGTTTTACTCCTTACCCTCTGCTTACTCATTGCTCATACAAGTCCAACACCAAGCTTTTATATGTTTTCCAGGACTGTACGCCTAGTTTTTAAATTGTTATTGGTCCCACTTGTGTGGTAAATCACGGCTATCGAAACAATGAAACACGTGTACGGCAGGAAACCTCGCCTATTGTAAATACCTGAGAGGATTTATGTTGGCTACGTGTCAGTTTTGTTTTGGTCACTTCATCTCTGTCCCGAGTGAGCAACAAATCGGATTGCATTTCAAAATATAAATAATGTAATTATATTTACTGACGCAGGAGGGTCCATATCTAGACCACAACCAACATTTAATGGAAACACTCCCTTCATGTCGTTGTTGCCAGGATGTTCAACCCTGAACCTCATGATGAGATACATGACATCAGCACATAGCGTCAGTTGCTAAAGGCATGATGACAAGCTGTCTCCTGCTCTCACGGTGACTGAGGGAGGTCTTTGACGATAGGGGCTGAGCACAGAGCGCTGCAGTGTGTCTTTGTGCTGCAGTTGGGGGTGACACATGGAGCGGGCTCTTTTTCTGCCTCCTGCCTCTCAGGGCTCCTTTGGCCTGTGTATAATTGATGGGTGGAGTGAATAAGAGATGAGTTTGTGACTGTCAGCTAGCCTGATAGGGATGGACAAAGCTCAAGTTTGGCTCTCCTCATCTGGCTGATTAGGACAATGATGGCGATGATGATGCCTGAGCTTCTTCTGCAACGCTGTCCTACACTCTGCCAGGGCTGTGCATCATCACTATCGTCACAGCTACCTCTTCTGGATGGCAACACAGACCTGGGGATGTGCCAGAAAAGAAAGCACATGAGAGAAAGGCAAACCAAGTAGGCATGGGGTGAGGTGGTCTGTGTCTGTGTGTGGGGGGGACGAAGAGTGCAGGAGCGGAAGTCAGATAAAAGGAGGGCAGAGGATAGGGGAGGGGGAGAGTGAAGCAGCTAGAGAGTGGAGAATTTGGTTTTAGACCAAGCAAGTCACTGGAGTAAGAAATTGTGCATTACAGCTGTTTTATTTTATTTTAAAAACTGTATTTATTATCTTTTTATTAACAAATATGAACATTTAACATCAAACCTCCATACATCCGCACACAGTAAACTGACATTAAAGATCAGTAAGATAAAAAATAATAATAATAATACTAATAATAATGATAATAGTAACGATGTAAAATATGAATTCCACAAATCTAAAATATACATCCCAAAGTCCTTCCACCCCTGAATAAGACACATTATATAATAGATGTTATCATTGTTGAAATCAATCCTCTTCTCCCATCATTAATGATGGTTGTGTGCACGGCCCAGTGCTTCATGGGTATAATGCAGAGAAATACAATGTATGAAGAGAGATAATAAATAGTAAACATTATTTTTATAAAATGAAATCACAAATTCTATAAATCCTTTTGAAAAAATCACCTTAAGAGAGGGGAATTCAGATCAGTCTTTTTCTTCATGAATTTGCTCAAAGGGCACTATTTCATTCATTCGTAGTCTGTAACCGCCTATCCGGTTCAAGGTTGCTCGTATTTATATTCCAACCTAAGTTTTGATAAAATTTAAGTTATCTTTGAAATTGACTTTCCTCTTGAGTCTTCCATAATATCCCCCAAATATTTCAATGTGTTGGTGCAATATGAATGTTTCTTTCATCAAGATCCGGACTGTGATATTAAGTGTTCCCCTAATTTTTTTGAGCAGTATATTTAAAAATATCAATTGTTAAACCAGGGAGCAAAAGAATGATTTTCATTGAGAGGACTTTGAGGAGAGCCAGCTTTCCATCCAAAATTATTTTGAAATTCTTGAGTCTATGAGACAAAGTGGAATGTCTGGTTTTTATTGACACAGAAAGGCAGAATGGAGAAAAGTCAAGCTGAAAGACTGAATTATATTAATCCAACCAGCCAATGGTATATGGGGATATGAGACCATCTCCTGAGATCATGCCCATATTCTGGTGACCTCAATCCCCGAATTCTTTACAGTATTAATTAGCTAGACCTTTAAGTGGAAACAATATATTTTTACCTATGTTGATATTATATCCTGACATTCTTCCTCATGTTAAACCAGGCCTATGCTATTATTTCTGGAGTGTGCAAGAAATCTCTGCTTGATCTCTTCAATTGAAATGTGGCAATCCGACGAACATTGTTTTCTTAAAAAAAAGATCCCCCTAGTGAAAAAAATATGAACCAATAGAATATAATGTTATAAATACAAGATAGATCTACTTGATTCGATTCATTTGCACAAAATTTGGACTAAACCGGATCTTCATTTTGTAAGTTATTTCTTAAAAACAGTGTCTTTTATAAAATGCTCCCCTGAGAGAGTAATTTCTGAATTATTAAAGTAAAACACATTGTATTCGAAATAGATTTCCTCGAGTCGATCCATATAACCCAAATTTGTACTAAATTGGTTGAGAACTAAGGCCCGAAAACATTTGGAGATAAATCTCCCCCCCTAATGACTGAAATGTACCACTGACCATTCCAGAAATCAATACTGTTCTTCCTCTCTTTAAGGTTTGTAAATAGTAAAATGGACTGTACCTGTAAAGTGCTTTTCTAGTATTATCGACCACTCAAAGTACTTTTACAACACGTGTCAACATTCACCCATTCACACTAACATTCAGCGATGATGATAGGGACTGCCATGCTAGGCGACACATGCTCATCAGGAGCGTTAACCATTCACTCCACCATTCATACACCAATGAAACAGCTATTGGGAGCAACTTGGGGTTCAGTATCTTGCTCAAGGACACTTTGACAGCGAACCACCGACCTTCAGATAAGTGGACAGCCGCTCTACCAACTGAGCCACCATCGCTCCGACCGCCCCCTTTTGTGTGATTATACCATTTGAAAATGATCCATAGAACGGTTTTTGAGTAATGTCCGGTTTTTCGTGAAAATAAGGAAGCTCTCCCTAGTGAATACAATTATGAAATTAGAGAGTAAATTATGATATTTACAAGATAGATCTCCTTGAGTCGATTCATGTTCACCAAATTTGGACTAAATCGGACCATCAATTAGGAATTCATGTCTGAAAAACAGTGTTTTTCATAAAAAGCAACCCCCTAGCACCAAATGTGGACTAAAACAAACCAACGGTTGTTGTTGTGTTGGAGATAAAGCTCCCCCTAGTGTTCAACAACCAAACTTTCCCAAATTCTTCTTCGCCCGTAGGTCTATCTGGGTATAAAATAATCAGTGGTAAATGATCAGTTAAATAGTTTTCAGTTATCGTGTTTACATGCAGGATCTGTGTCGGATGCGGAGGTCCATAATATCCTCAACTTTCCAGGGATATAAATATAAATTTTAACAGGGACTGACTCAGAATTTTAGAAATATATATTAATGAATCATCTGCATATAGTGATACTGTGATACTGAAAAAAAGGGATTGCATTGGGATTAATTGCTTCTGCAAAAAGCAGTGGAGATAACGGAGTGCTCCGTCTGGTAGATCATGACAGCTAGGAAATTTTGATGTAACCATGGTAAAAGCGGTAGTAAGGATAAGCCGGTAAGGCAACTACATTCATTATTTCTTCATCCATGACCATTCTCAATCTTCTCCTATGTATCAATGTGGAAATGAAAGCAGTGTGGGTATAAAACATCAGAGACGGTTTATTGGAAGTCTTGTCGCTAGATGTTGGGAAAGTAATGTGCTCTTATGGTATGAATACATTATCTGGGTCATCTCAGAGACATTTACAAATTGTGTCCCATTTTGGGTAACCATTCTGCCACTCTGAAACAACAATTTACATATCAATGTGATCCTTCAGAGATGTATTACTACCAGAAATTGAAGTTGTTACAGATTTGATGGAAAGAAGGGTTCTACAAATGACTCATGAGAGAATACATTTTTTTTCTTCCATCCCTGACGTGAATGCTGATGCAGAGTCATTGTTTTTCCAGAGATAACACAGACACTTGCAGGCTTGCTACAAGATGGTTTCAGGCCAGAGCTGTGAGGGATTGGCCTGACTTTGGGACGCTAATGAGTTTGTAGATAGTTAAGGTAACATTGTGAAAATGTATCTGTGTAACTTTGAGTGTGTGCATACTTCATTTACATTTTAAATCGGACATTTGATCAGATAGAATTACAATCTCAAGGTCGTGATTTGTTTCTTTGTTGGTAGACGCGTAATAACTAGCTAAAGGGATGTTTTCAGACATCTAGTGGGCACCGTTTTTAAAATCCTCATGGTTCAGTTATAAAGAGGTAGAAAATAATTAAAAAAAACATAATTTCAGTTTTGTAATTGCCATTTGGCATCTGATTTTATATTATATTTTTATTTTAATCATTTACAAATTCTATTATTTGTTCGTGTTCTGCGTCTTAGGAATTGCTTGACTCTTTCCCACTTTTTATGTGATTGCTGTGAAATGTATGCATGGATATACAATTTTATGACTCTTCTAATTTTTCACAGAGTTCTAAGAGCTCTTCGTCTCAGACAATTTTGTCCATCAATTAGGAAACTTGTCCTCTGATTGTTGTGTGATGTTAGATTTGGACACAGGAGTGAAAACAGGGCTTGTGCGGGTGGAGAGGACCAATGGCTGGAGAATGAACGAGAAGAAAGCACTTGGTCAAGCCTTACGCATCTGTACAGTATGTGCTGCCGGCAGCAGGAGATAGAGAGTGGAGCACAGCAAGAGATATCTAGATTAACGAGTAAACATTTGGACAAGCGCTGATTTATCGACCATTAATCTTGTAGAATACGCAGATGATTAATCATTTTATATTTCCAACCACTCTGAATCAGTCCCTTTTATAATGTATATGTTAGCATGAGGAAGAATGTCAGGATATCAGGATATGATCACAATATAGGTAAAAGTATACTGTTTTCAGTCAGGGTTGATGTACTACAGAGGATGGTATGATTGAAGTGGGACCACACCCCCAAACACCACATGAACGCACACACAAAGACTAGGTTCACACTGTCACTGTCTTAATGCTCAAATCCAATTCTTTCTGAGATCAGATTATTTAGTGTAGCTGGTCCAATTACTTTTAAAATTTGTCCTATGTCATCTTCCCGTATGAACAGCTCACGGCACTAAACTGACCTTCTACGCAACCGAACAATAACAAACTGATGTCAATACAGAAGCAAATGGAAACCACTAAAGTTAGTTTGAACGCTTTTCTTTATAGTGACAATCAATAAGGTGATTTTTATTGGGATATTTATAGTGTTTATAGATTTAGGATCACATATGGAAGTGGCCTCTATTGGAACTGGAATAGATCAGATTCCAGGTGGTTTGTGCTGTTCACACTGCCATGAAAAAGTCACATATGAGCAAAAGATCAAAACTGGGTCACATTTTTCCTGAAGTTTGAACAAACCGGGAGAAAAGCTGAAGGGGGCACTGGACAAGAGACAAGAGAAACACAGTCCTGTTAAGGAGTTACAAGTCAAGTCGTGGGCCTTGACACTCTAGTGTCAAAACTCTAATTTTCTAACCTTCATTTTTTTCGGTTCAGTATGTAAATTATTTATTTTGATCACGAAAAGTCTGGGATATTATGGAATCATCATCACCACTGCCGTATTCACCGCCGTATCCACCGCCGTATCCACCGCCACCAATCCTTTGTGTTTACATGATAATTCAAAAACAATTTCATGGATCACTTTCAAATTGTATACCTTAATAAACCTTAGTGCGAGCAAGAACTAGATTTCGGGAACATCGGTTGTATATCTTCAACACTATAAGGAGCTTTATCTCCAAAAATGTTCTCAACCATTGGTATGATTTGGTGAAATTGGCTGCACCTGAATCCATTTGAGGTGATCTATCTTATATATATGATAATTTACTATAAAAGTTCGTATTTCACTTAACAGGAGGAGTTTTTTTTAATGATTAGAATTGTTTTTTGGACAGAACTTCACGTTTAATTTCTGGAGTTCAATCAGGAGTATTGCTTTTACAATGCAGGGGATTGGGGACATTTCCGGGATATCCACTTGCTGTTGTGGACGACAGCATAGGCCTCATTGAAAGTGAATGAATAATTATCAGGTCATAAAGGTTAATAAAAAGATACTAACCATTGACATGTTGGGCATTATTTAACATGGTATATAAAGGTTTAGGGTGATGGTTCCACAGTTACCACAGACTCCAAAGGGATAAAACTAATTCTCAAATGCCATTGTTAAATTAATGTGGATAGTCATGGGGCTCCTTGGAGGATGAGAGTCATCATGTGGATCAAAAAATTGAGTCGTATTAAAGAATTACAAATCAAATGTTCAGATTGGTACGGAATCCATTCAGCACAAGGATGCTTGTTAATTATCATTATTTTCTTTTTGCGTCATATTCCCAAGACAGATATCTGACTATAAAGGAAGACAGTTTCCTCTCGCTCAAAGACCACCCTGTACGTGCGTGTACCAGCGATAGCTGTCTGCCTGTTCATGCTCTGAAATGGGAATCTGCTGCTTTAGTGGAGAGCTGCGGTGATGCCATGGAAAAAGAAAGTCTGCCCTTTACACAACCACCGGGACTGCGTGACTGACATTTCTGCTACTGCCATCACATGAGCTGTGCCATTTCAATAAAGACATGGACAGAAGCCACCTTATGCTCACACCACTGTGACCATACAGGAAACACCATGTCTCCCCGCGTCTTCAAGGGAAGGCCTGCAAATTCTAATTTCTGTCTATGGAAGTACACCGCCTCCTTAAATGTCGCATAATGAATTCTGCAGGTGAGTCTTCCTCAGTGCAGGTGACAGCATGGAGGGAACACAGATCTTGCGTGGCTGCACCATGTGTTGGAGCTTTATTAAGTCCCTATTTATGGTTTCAAGCTTATCTCAGACAAGTAGCAGACATTTATGTGTCTGTATTTCAACGCATGTCTCCATTCGATTTCATTCTTTGATATGGTTCCTATCTGAACTATCCTAACTATTCCTATTTCCCGAGGAAAATCCTCTCCCATCTGCTGACAGGTGAAGTTATATGATGTCATCTCACCAGTTGGCAGTTTGGTATTTCTACAAATGTACAGAGTCAGTTATTAATGTTTTGAAGGGGTCAGTATGCTAAGCAGGTGGTTCAGCCGATGTAACCCCATCTCTTCCTACATGCTGCTTTCAGTCCATGATCAGTTTGCACGACTCTTCTATTCTATCCCTCCTTCACGGACTGATGGCAAACCATCATTAAGGATTATGACTAAACAAACTTGATTGTTGTTCCAAAATGTGTGATTATATTTTCATCACTGTCCTTGTTAATGGCTAAAAACCGTAAACTGATTTAGACAGTTCAAGTACCGTGTAATCACGAGTATGAGGCCGCTGTATGTACCTCACTGATACATGGTCCACTTTCATAGCAATCCTTGTACTCTGAGGGGAGTGGGAGCTCAAGGTCTCTCTCTGCTATCTGATAGACTCGACTCTCCCTTTTCTGCTTTCTGTCTTTTGGGGGAAGGTGTTGGTTGGATCTGAAGCAGGCAAATATGCTCGTGGTGGAGCAAGGGTAACCCAGAGTTTCAGCTTAGTCCAGCACTTTTTTTATCCACTCCCTGATGACTCCCAGATGTGTTTAAACCAGACGCTCTCTCTCTCTATTCCCCTACAACTCTGTGTCTCTCTTCTTTCAACATATACTTCTTCCTGTCCTTCCAAATTTTCCCTCTCTAGGGATCACAACTTTCACAAAAGTGCTTGCTTCACCTTGTCCGATCATAATCACCTCTGCTCAAATTAACAGTTGTTCTCTTCTTTATTTGCCTTTTACTTCCTCTGACTTTTCCCTATTATGTTTTATGTGGAACTATTACCTATTTCATCAAAGAGCGCATGATCGACCTTATGTGAAACACAGAGACGAGACAGGAGAAACAAAAGAGGGGCTCCAGGGCACACCTCAATCCCCCCACCACCACCCATCTCACCCCACTCTCCCAACCAACGAACCAACCAACCGCACTAAGCCCTACTCTGAGACCGGTTGTACAGAATAAAACAATTCTGTCTGGTCTAGTGTATAAGCGAGCGCTACGCTAGTGAGCTGCATTAATAGACTCAAGGCTCGTAATGCCCCGCAACCCAAGACCGTCATCCCCCTGATCAATTTGAGGTTTATAATAAATCCATCATCACCAAAACTGAACAGTCTAGATTAAAATCCGGTCTGTATCTTATCAAACTACAGAACCAGTTGGATTCAGCAGCATCCTCATGTGCATCGCACTCAAGCGCTCCTGATATTTATTCATTTGCTCATTCATCTGGAGTCTAGTAGACAATTACTTCAACTGTTCTATTTCAATCGTGAAATGTCTGTTTTCGAGGAACAAAAATAGCCGTGGTGCCCGTCATGTGAGCGGTGTATAAAACCCTTTTTCCTCAAGTAAGGATCAGTGTGTGTTCATTTGTCTATGTGTTTGGGTGTGTGTCTGTGTGGGTCTGTGTGTGTAAATGTAAAGACAGAGATATATGATACTATTCACACAGTGGAAAGCAGAATGTGAGTGAGGAAGTCATAAGTCTCTCCCGCTCCACCACTGCCACAGACCCATCCACCCCCTTCCTTAGCACTCCTGGGAACACCGGAAAGTTATAAATGTCACATGAATGAAATCAACAATCTAGACTGGAAACTGTCAGGCTCCATTCACCTTGTAAATGCTTGCAGCCTCACAGTCAGGGACCAGTTTTATAAAAGACCCATTCAATAATTTACTTGCAAAATGATGAAACAATCATTGAATTTTGGTTTTATTTTATTTTCCATTGTTGCTTGTAACAATATTTCACGGAAGTGTAATGTATTCACTGATTAAAAATTCATGTTTATGCTATTTTATTATCTCTCCAGGTCCAAACTTTGGCTGGTCCTGTAGAAACGTTATGTTTTCCATAACTAAGCTCGCATTTCCCTAATCATTCATGTCTATTTAGGCGGCTGTAATTGCATTATTAAGGCTGTAATATGACTTGGACCCAACATATGAGCCATAAAGTTAATTTTGCGTCTTTCGTTACTGGCAGCTTCGAGGTGAATAAATCATTCATATCACACCCATCATGCATGTCAGACGCCACTGATCAGGTTTAGCAGAACCTTTGATGCCTCATACAGTCAAATATATAATAGTTTGAAATCTGAAGTATTTTTGGTCCCATGTGCTTTATGGTGGCCATAATTTTCACAATAGCTGTAAACAGATTGCTCCAACGGTGCACTGATATGAGAGATAGAGTTCTGAGCTCTTCCTCTTTCTCCCTATAGATCGTGTTTCACTGACGGACAGAGAAGTTGACGCTAAACACTGTGATCTGTTTTGATGACGCACAGCCCGGCGAAAGCTAATTGACATGGAGAGGGAACTGAGGTCATGAGCTTCCTCATCAGCAAACACATTTCTGTCATGTTGACAGACTGAACTCCAGACTGCATCACATGGAAATATAAATTTTCATAAATAAATTGTTTAAAAAAGCCTTTAAGTAATTTGGCGTACTACTGCAACATAACCAACTTAAAGGAATAATCACACATTTTGGAGAACATTGTTATTCACGCCGAGATTTAGATTCATTGCATCTCCCCCTGCCTCTTTTTTACATCTGACTCTCAGGCCCTCTTTAGACTTGGTTCTAAAATACATTTTGGGTGATTGGATCACAATCGGAAAGCAAGACACATCATGCATCTCAAAAATGTGTTCAGCTGATCTCTTGCCTTCAGATTTCGTTGCTACCTATGCACTTCCGCTATTTGGTAATCAGTCATGTCAGCCAAGTGGCAAATCTGCTTACTGGTCATATTTTTATATAATTATTATTATATTTTTTATTGATGCTTTTATCTGCTTTTACTTTGTAGCACTTTGAGATTTGATCCAAATGTAAAGTGCGTTATAAATTAAATGTTTTATTATTATTATTATTATTATTATTATGTATCTGGAAAAGAATGGATATTTGTTTGTTTGTTTTTACATTTACTATCCTCCATGAGGCAAAGTATCAGAACCGTATCTGAACTTAACTCACATCATCACCACTTTCTACAACGTCAGTGTAAGGTCATAATTCCATAAATGTTTCAATGAAAGTGTGAATAACATGAAACATTATAAGGATGATAAAAGCAGATGATGGCAGAACAGGAGTGTGAGAAGAATTAGGGAACAATTCCTGCTTAAGTTATTTTTTTTATGCCCCCTGAAGAATTAAAACATCAAAATCAAATCATAAAATGCATAGAATCTAGAGACACACTCAGGCCAGACTTACTGCTCGTACCACTTTATTCGTCCCACCTTTCACACATGCCCAGGCTCAATGATTTGCTACATGGTCTCAGGCATCAATTGATATCAGTTGTACTCATTCAGCCAGCCATATCCGTCTCATCACAGTGAGACACCTTCATCATTAGCCTATCATCATCATGCTGGCTTTTTAAATAGGATTCTCTCCATTCATCTCATTCCTTCATGCTGCTGATTCACACTCCCTCTCTATATCCACCTAGTTTTTGCTGATCCATCAGCTTTATCATTCATCATTCATTTAATCTCAGCAGAGTCATCAGCCACCACTATCAGTGTCCTGACTCTGGATAACTATTTAATTCTCCTGATTGAAAGAGATTGTGTAAATTCTCATTCTTCCAGGTCAAGACGCACCTGGATAGGTAATCTATCTGTGATCCTCAGCCCCCGTATGTCCCATCAATGCATTCCTTGATCATTTCTCTGCATTTCAAATACCCAAACATCTGAAACCGTTTCTACTGACATGCCAAAAGAAGACTTTATTGGAAATACCGAAGCAAATCATCCATAAGACATTGGCTCATCTCCTAACAAACTACTCAACAATGTTCAACAATGATTGCCCTTCTCACCAATGGTGCCTAATATTCTCTACATTACTTTTAGTCTCTGGACAGAAACAAAGTTTATGCTTTCAATGAATTAAGATTGACTTGAATGTTGGATATGCCTCATCCCAAATCAAGACACACCACCTAATTCCTTGGCTCTGGTCACCTTCTTCAAGCATTTGGAGTCATGTATATGTCATCAGTAGTTTATCAGTTATCGAGAAAAATATGATTTTCCACAATGACGGGTTGGGATTTTTTTCTAATTTAGCTGTAACTTTTTACTTTTCATAGATTCCTGATTTATCTACATATTGGTGGCAGAACTAACCAATCTCCATTACCGCCCCACGATCCAATACATATTCATTCATTCATTCATTCATAATCCATCATTCTTTTCAACTGCTTATCCTTAAAGGGTCACAGAGGCTGGAGCGTATCCAAGCTGGAATTGAACGAGAGGCGGCCTACACCCTAGATGAGTCACCTGTTCATCACATAGAGCCAGAAAAACCATTCATGCTTACAGTCACTACCACGGGCAATTTGGAGTCACCGATTACACGTAGTGGTGAACAATCACCAGTTGTCGGTCCATGTATATGTATTCCTGCTCAGGTAAGGCATATTGTTATTTTTCATGATATTGGAAAAACTGTTACTGCATAATAGCCCCAAGCTGAAGAAATTTATCATGGATCCACATCCATCCCCTGATTCTTTTCTCAAAATCAAAAAGTCAAACCGTCCTTGACCTTCCAACTCATAGAGGTAGGCAGTGCACCCTCAGATCAGGTTAAAAATCATTCCCTCCTTAACTCCTCTTCCTCTTCTCCCACTCTCCATCATGCTCCCCCTCCATCTCCCTCTCTCTCGTCTTGGCTGGCTCAGCATGTAAGGAATGACGCGCAGCCTTGCTGTCAGGGAGAGATAGCAGACTTGACTCTGCCGGTGACGTCACCACATTATCTCAAAGCTGTCCTTCTGCAGGACTCAGACCTGCACACACAAGCACAAACACTCACACACGCATACATGTGCGCACACCCACATACACACACACTGCCTTGTATCATTGTTTTGCCGCACACGGGCACAACTGTAACGCTCATCATGGAACATCCTTGAGCAGATATTCTGCTGTTTTTGCGTGACACACTGCTTAGGTGAAAAAAAATGATAACAATGTGTCCTACTGCTTGATATAAAACGTGAAATAATGACTGAATTCTTGAAAGCAGAATGTAAGCGTGAGAATTTAAGACATGAACTCTTAATGCCATCCTAATAAAATATTGGCCGAATTTCTTCTTTTATTTCCAAACCTCTATACATTTATAATCATTTTACATTGAATATTTGCATGGAATCATTCACTATACGTTTATCAAAAGGTACAAAATGCTGGAAGTAAAAGTTGTTCTTTTATTAAATTAAGTTCTAATATATCTTGACATTTGGAGAGTTGTGAGGCAATACCTACATGTGGTAGGATTTGTGTTCAAAAGCGTTTTATTTAGCATTCAAATATTTTCATTGTAAGCAAGTTCAATTAGTGTGGAACATTTAACGCATTAAAATTAATAAATTAGTTGATTATAAATTAAAATGTTGATTATTTTCATTTGCTTTGTCAACAAAATGAAAATCAGAGACTTTTTAGACATCTTGTTTTCTGCT
Organism: Lophius piscatorius; assembly: GCA_009660295.1. Classification (NCBI taxonomy): domain Eukaryota; kingdom Metazoa; phylum Chordata; class Actinopteri; order Lophiiformes; family Lophiidae; genus Lophius; species Lophius piscatorius. The sequence continues at coordinate 191,481 of VRLP01000365.1, forward strand.
ATCACCAGTCCACAACCATTAACTTTAAAAGAAAACAGACAAAAGATGATGAAATACACATTTAGGAGGCTGGCGCCAGAACATTTCTGGCATTTGTGCTGTATTTGTTATTTTATTGTTGCATATTCATCTTCTGTTGACAAACCAAGCTAATTAGGGACTCATAACTTTAGCTGCAAAGCAGAGAAAGATTCAGTAAAAACTCGAGAGCACAACAAATAGGAAAACCGCGAGCACTTCTCCAAAAACAGACGATGGAAAAATATCCCAGCTGTCGGACTCTCAGCCTGGAACTCATCGACCAATGTGTTTTTTTCAATTTATGTCCCAAACTGTAAAATAAAAAAAATAAAAAACTCAACATATCTTATAGTATTGTCTGTGAAATCTCGAGGTATTCTCATTTCTTTGTTAATATGGCAGCATTTACGCCTGAGGTGCCTACAAAAGTTCACCAGCTCTGCTGTGAGTCCCAGAGGAAGACGCTTTTGTTTTCTTCTCAATAAAATTTGTTTGACTTAACATAACAACATTACAGTCAGTCTTGAACACGAACGATTGGAACCTTTACTCAGAGAGCCGACTGAAGAGCCACTCAATATTCCTTTGATGTGGAAAATTAGGTGAAGTTCACTGGGTTTCGGTGGGAGTCACAGGAATAAAATTAGATGTCCCCTTATTTTACATTTCATTGAATTCAGATCAGGGCGTGAAGCCAGCTTGTAGATGTAGTGCAAATGTGGCAGAGACAGGCGCAGCAAAAAACAACAACATCTTCATCAGTTAGACAACACATGCACAGCAAAAAAACAAACATCTTCATCAGTTAGACAACACATGCACAGCAAAAAAACAAACATCTTCATCGATTAAACAGCACATAGGCAGCAAAAAAGGAAACATCTCCATTAACTACACAACATATGCGCAGCAAAAAGGGAAAATTCTTCTGAATTTGACGGCACATGCGCAACAAAATAAAATTCTTCATCACAGTCGCAGCAAAAAAATAATTGTTTTAAAAATTATACAGCAAATGCGCAGCAAAAAAGAAAACATCTTCATCAATTACACAACACATGCGAGCAAATAAAGATGATGAAACATCTTCATCAAATGAACAACACGTGCAACAAAAAAGAAAACATCTTCATCAATTAAACAACACGTTCAGCAAAAAAGAAAACATCTTCATCAGTTAGACAAGACATGTGCAGCAAAAAAGAAAACGTCTTCATCAGTTAAAGCCCACATACGTAGCAAATAAAGAAAACATGTTCATCAATAAGACAAGACATGCGCAGCAAATAAAGTAATAAAGTAAATTAATAAATAACGTCTTCATCAGTTAAACAAGAAATGTTTGCGCTAGAAAAGCCCCCGGAAGCTCTTTTTTAATGCTTAATTTAAAGTATAAAACAGATATAATACACAAACATTTTTTGATATTTACCACGTTACTACGCTAACACGAAGAATCTGTGGCAGACTTTTCCGGGATGAAATGATTGTGAGTTGCAGCATTTTCCTTTGTTGTCTCCAACATACATCATGCAGGCCTTGATGCAACATGGCTGCAAAAGGCTAATAATAGACATTCAATGTCGACAGCAGGTTTTCATCATCGGCAAGGACTTTGAAGATGACTGAGACAAGCGTGTGACATCTGCCGTTTGTCAGGATAGACATCCAATGAGAGTTTTCACTGTCACAAGCTGGACAATAGAACTCATAGTATTCTGACCCTTTGAATACGTTCCATTTCGGGTCTCGCACTTTCAGTAGAGTCTGGGCTCGGTGGAGGAGGGATAACATGACGCCTGGGTGAATTTAGCAATGTGAAAACAGATGAAAGAAACATGAGATCAAATTGACCTGGAGAAGACGTTTGTCACACATTCTCATGAACGTACAATAAACTTTTCTAGACTAATCAGTTACATCTGGTGTCTGTGAATAGAGATGAAGTTTGACATATACTGATCAGCCTTTACATAATGACCAACTCCCAATGTTATGTAGGTCTCTCTTCAGCCGGCAAAAACACCAAACAAGCCAAAACAGTTCCGGGATGCGCAATGTTTTCTGATAATTTTCTATCAGAAAGTTTCCACAATTTGTACCACACTAGCTGTTCTGTGATATTTGACAACACAGATGCTTTCGCTCCCAACGCGCAGAAATGAGCCTTTGGCACCCAAGACAGTTCAGTTGTTCTTCCACTGCAGACTGGGAACATCTAACAGCACCTGCAGTAATAGCGATTCTCTGACCAAGTCATCACAATTTGGATGCTTAAATTATTACCCTTGCTCATACTGCTCTGCATATCACCTGCTGCTGCGACCAGGTCAGCTGTCAGAGCCTAGGGGTGAGTGTGGCAGGCAGGGGTTCTGGATGTTGGATGCATATGCAGGCAGGCGGAGATCAACATTGGCATGGACGTCCCCAAATTGGATGTTGAGTTGGTGTCACACCAAACCCCCTTCTGTGATAACTCCTAATGGTGGATCACTAAGCTCGTGGGTTCATAATTAACACAGCTAGTTGTGCGAACTAATGTGAACGCAGGACACATTGATCATCGATACTTCTAACAGACAGTTCAGAACAGTATTCCATTATATCCGCCTTAGCTGCCATAACTCGATCGGGAAAGAGGCAGAATAAGTAGCAGAAGGAACAATAAATAGGAATTCCACACCGTCATCACTGAGATGTCGTTGCGCAAGAAAGCAAAATTATCACCTGAACTCTGCGTTTGGCAAAATATGGTAGGTCATTTGAGGCTGAATTTTTACTTTATTAATATCACAGATGTGCTCCGCAGATATAACAAATTGCTGCTGGTTCCCAGGTAATACAGGCCTTTGCAAGCGTAATAGATAGTATTCCACATGTACGATTCACTGTTAGGTAAATATCAACCCTGTTGAATGCCATCATCGCACAGGTCATACATATTCTACTTTTTCTACTCACTATTCGGCAGCAACACCTATATTTTGCAAAACATTGGGGATTCACATTCCACATGTGCACGTGGTTTTGTTCTCTTTCGATAAGCACCATGAATCAATGTCTTCATAATGTTCCAGATGGACTTTTTTTTGCAATCAGTCAACGGTCCACAAAAATACACCAGTGTGGATTTATCCTATCCTATAAGTAATGCTAAGGCATAAACAATCCTTCATTAATAATGCATGAGTGTGACGACCTAAGCGACCTAAGTGATAAAACCTAAGCGTTAACTGATGGAGAAAGGGAGGAAATCAACTGCAGATGCTGACATTTACTTCTGTTTGCGCTGGAGCCCTCGTCATCATTATACATTCAAGTCTAAGAAGAAAGAGATATTAAGATGTGACGCTCAAAATAGATTAATTGGCGCAGAAGAAGGATGGTTGTCCTTTCATTTTTGAATACCTCACATAAAGATGCAAAACGCACTTATTGCAGCTCTGTTAGAGAGAGCTCAAGAATGTTCACAGCTTTAGGTGCCAATCCAAATAATGATTGAGGTAAAAAGGTTCACAGACTCAATCCAAGCAGTTAGATGGTTATTGTATAAATCTGTGCAATCAAATTGTCCTGTCACATCTAATCGTGTGCAGTGGACCTTGATGTTCTTGAAATCACCTTATTATAATGCATGCATTCTTGTGTGACAGTGGGTTCTATACCACACATAATGAATGCATGGGTAGATATAGGAATAGCCTCAAACATGCAGGCCTGTGTTCCTTTTAGTAATGGCCATCTTCTTCCTGAATGGCCCATAATCACAATTAGGGAGCCCAGTTGTTTTGGCATAGAGTCCTTCTTTTTGGGATCTCACTCTCTCCTGCAGGCCTGATATTGTGATTCATAGCTCATTGGATTGTAAGTTAAAGAAGGGGGGGGGCAGTAAAGGGACAGCTAAAAGCCTTTAGTTCCATCTTTAACAGTGATGGATGCAACATGATCGTCTCTTACCAACTCTCTTGTAGATACCAACAGAGGGATATAAGACCGAAACGTATTTACAGTGATCGGAAATGGGACAGGAGTCCTTCATTTCATTTCCTCAATATCAAAAGAATATACTCTCAGGAAATGTAGCAACACTGAAGAGGACGGGAAAGAGATTGGAGTGGTGCTTAAAGTGGTAAACAGATAATGGTCTCCTCAGTTTGCTTTGGCAAAATACTTTCCTTATGGAGCCAGAGAAAGAAGCTAGGTCAATGAACTACAGAGGCAGATAGTCACAAAAACCTTCATCAGTCATCCTTCACTGAAGGTAGATTCTCTTCCTGAGCCTATTAAACTTGTGAGGATTTGCATAACTAACAATTTAACCTGATTACTAAAGTAAATCCATTCAGTAAAGACTGAAGCTTAGTGGAAAAACTGTGGCTTCTTCGGTCAATAATTCCACCAAATGTGACTCCCCTATGCTACTTAATATTAATAGCCATTGCTACGCTATTCACAGTCAAACGCCAAGCAACCATCAGATTCATCTACAGAAGTCAGACTCAGAAAACAGAGTATTGTCTAAATATAGGCATCATCACAGTTAGCCTTTATAAATAATGAGGTTGAGTGTGAATAATGAAGCTGCTGCAGTTGCTAATAATAAAAATGTAATTTCAATGGTCTTACTGTTGTAATTTGTATCTTTGCCATGTATAAAATATTGTATTAATATAGTTTATGGTGTAGGAACGGCTGTAGCTCACTAGTAGAGGGATTTTTTCCCCTAATCAGAAGATTGGCAGCTTGATCCAGGACTGCCCCTACAATCTACATGTTGTAGGGTCCTTGAGCAAGGCACTTCTCAGAGGTTGGTCAAGTTCACCCACTGAAATCAGCTCCAAGGTCCTTGGACAGCAGCTGGTTTGGAGTGATCGCTCCCCAGCTGGAAAGATGGCGCCTATGATCCCGGAAGAGCTGAGTGTTCATGTTTGCTTTAACGGCGAAGCTTGACGCTCCGTTGCTTTTTCTTGTTCTAAATAATAAGGATGATTCCATTTCATGATCTCAATTCGTCAAAACACAAAGCTCAGTAGCAACTTAAAAACATGCGATCCCTCTCCATCTGTACCAACATCGCATCCTCCATATGCAAGCCTGGACCCGCTCGATTGGAGATTAAAGGGCTTTTTTGAAAGTACCCAAAAAATACATAGTTATGAATATTATATTTCATTTATTGAGGCTTTAACAACTGAATCAACTTGAACTGCTGCCAAACACTCAACAAGTTTGAGGTTGTTTTTGTGAGTTTTTTGTTTGCAAACTATGTACATGAAGGATGGGCGAAGAATTCCATGAAGTCACTCCCAATGACCAGATGACGACCCACAAGCAAAGGTTGCAGAAGATTTTATATTGACGGTCAAATAAATTAGCTGTACTTTTTCCATAGTCTTGAGATTTATATCTGCAGGTTGAGTTTTGAATCTTGAAACGAGTCTTTCTTTATGTTTCACCTTACTACACTATGCTGTGTGGGCCACCACAACCCCAAAGGGGAAATCAGAGCTTGTTAACTCTGCCAATATGCATTTATTTGATCTCCTTTTCTTTGCATTCAACAGGATTGAACAATTTGTGTTGTGTGTGAAACACATCTCAGTGAAACAGTTGTTTTACCTATTTAAAACGTTGCCCTAGCGATTGTTCAATCGGGAAGACTACGGTTTGCACACTCGGGCCAAGGTCACTTTGTCACTGCTTCAGCCGGACACATCTACTAATAACGCGGTGACACAACTTCATCATTAGCTTATCATGATCAGCTGCTGTCTTTTCAAATTTGATTCTCTCCATTAATCTAGTTCCTTCATGCTGCTGGTTTGCCCCCCCCCCCCTTGCCATCTCAATCAAATATCCTTCTACCTCATCATTCATTGGTCTCAGCACAGTCATCAGCCTACAACACCTCGACCTTCATTCCAAGATGGCATATACCTTGTTGAGCTCAGGGAAAGATATCCTTCGTTCACACTATCGTAAACTATTTTAAAGCTTATTGTGAGTAGGGTTGAGATGGTTCTCATTTTCAAAAAGTGTATCCCCAGAATAAGGTTTTGGGAACACAAATAATTAAAGATGTGATGACTGAATGAGAAACAATAATATCCTGTTTACATTTCTTATTATTTGAATGAAATTCTATGATTTAAGTTGCTCAATGATCAGGTGGCTAATCTCCTGGTGTTGTCAGGCCACCAGTGGAAGGCCAAACCCAGAAATGGCTTTGATAGATGACTGTTGTGCCCGAGGCCCTGTTTATCAGACCTCTTCCTTTTTACTGTCGGCATCCATCAGCCTCACAGTAGTTAGATACTAAGATAAAAGCATATAGTGCAGGGGCCGCATAAAAACAGCCATTCAGCTGATTTATTAGGTTGTCCTCCACCAAAGATCTGTGATTCTCAGGGCCACAGTTCAATGAATTCCCTGCAACATGTATCGAGGGTTATGCTGTATCTGCTGACAGCTCTATCCACCCTGCCTCCTGGCAATAATTGTCACCTCCTTAATGGCTCTGTTTTTCGGCTTTAATACATTTTCTCATGTTAGTGAAACGTAGAGGCACCTGGAACATAGTGTCCTTATGTCACAAAGAAACCAGCCAGCGACAAATGCCATTCTCTATATACTGACATTTAAGGGCTTTTTTAAATTAATATGAGTAGGCGGAACGCATCCCCTGTGACCTGCCTGTGGTTAATCTGAAACCGACACTAAAATGGTTGTTTAAAATCTGTTGCCTGCAATTCTTCTCTCTTTTTGATTGACATTTACAGATAGAAGGAGCTGATGGAATAGGTCTGTTTGCTCATGGCGATAGAGGAGGACTGGGAAGGTGGGCAAAAGAGAGGGGGAAAGATGGACCAAGAAATAGAGAGAAAATGTGAAAGCACAGCCCCTGAACCAACACAACCTCAAGTCGTCCTCGGACGACTCTCCGTCATAGGGTTGATCGTGGTGACGGCCGACTCTGCTCATCTCACTTTGGCCTCTGCAGCCCATTCCTATGATGAAGACACGGTAAAGTAAAAAATTTAAAAATTGGTCACTAAGGTGAGACAATTAAAACAAGAAAAAAAATCGATGTTTATCACAACAGATGATGTATGATGATCAGTATATTAGAAAGTGTTTGGGACATAGATTCTTCAGAGAGATTCTGATTGAATGTTTCTGCTCTAGCATTAGCAGGATAAAGTCGCTCATGCAGAAAAATGTATTTCCCAACATATATATCTTTGAAGAGGTTTGGATGAAAAAAAAGATATTAATAGCTGTAAAACCATGCCAGTAGGTAGCATACATTATCTATCAAGAAATAATGCATGATTGGGCTGATATAATGTAATGCTTGAATGTCAATAACATTTGATGGATGATGGTTAATAAAGTCAAATAGTCTAGCAAGTACACCTGAGAGTAAGTCCTAAAAATCGGAACTAATGAAATCTGGAACTATGGTTCAGCATCCACTGAGACTTAACCAGACAGTTTGTACGACAGTTAACCAGACAGTTAGCCAGACAGTTATCCAGACAGTCAGCCTGGCAGTCAGACTGACAGTTAGCCCGAAAGTTAGCCTGACAGTTAACCTGATAGTTAGCCAGAGATCTAGCCAGACAGTTAGCCAGATAGTTACACTGACAGTTAGCCAGACATATAGCAGGAAAGTTAGCCAGACATATAGCAGGAAAGTTAGCCAGAGAGTTAGCCTGACAGTCAGCCAGATAGTTACCCTGCCAGGTAGCCAGACATATAGCAGGAAAGTTAGCCAGACATATAGCAGGAAAGTTAGCCAGAGAGTTAGCCTGACAGTCACCCAGATAGTTACCCTGCCAGGTAGCCAGACAGTTAACCAGACAGTTAGCCCGACAGTTAGCCAGACAGATGGCCCCACAGTCAGCCAGGAAGTTAGCTTGACAATTAGCATGACGGTAAGGATGCCCCTCACCAGGCAATCGTTCCAGCGTAAGAAACCATAATCACTGAGCTTAAACTATTTAGAACATGTTTCAAGTGAAAATCTGTCAGACAAATATTTGATGCCTATCAGATAGTCGAAAACAGGCCTCTGGGCACACTATGCAGTAAATACTTACCTCCATCTCTTTCTCTATCGAATCTTGTCCTGTGCTACTTCTTTTCCCAAAGTTCAGCTTTGATTATCTCAGTCTAAGTAAAAAAATGATATTTTTATGTAAATGTTACCACCCTCTGCTAGGTCAGTTCTGCCTAATCTAAATCCAAATCTATATCAAATAAATCAAATTTCACATTAGTATTCATATTTTAAATGCTATCATCAGTGCAAACAGAAACGCATCTCATTCAAATACGCAGTATGTTTCAATAATGATATGCCATATATTTACATGGCATACACAATGCCTTAAAGAAATTACAGAAATCTGGAATCAATGGATTCCAGGTTTTGACGTAGCAGCACAACAGCAGAAAACACAGAGAATGAAGTCAAACTAAGGCATCTATAATCCACACGAGGCAACGTGCTTCTTTTGTGGAGAGTAATTAGCTGATAGCAGCATGAAGCTGACACACCTCCAGGCACATCTCAACACAATACATGCATGTTGTGTCTTTAAGCCTAATCAGTCTTTCTGGAGAAAACTAATGACTCCAGAGCAAATGAACAAGTTTACCAGTTTAACAATGGATGGATGGAATTAACATTTGTAAATGACCCAGCGGCCATCATGATTGAACACCACTGCTTGACATGAAAGACCTCACAGGAGCTATTTGTCAGATGATGTCAGAGGAAGAATGGCGTTGAACAACTAGCCACCCACTGGTAAACGTCTGCAGCAATCTGATTCACGCTTCATTGGCTTCAGCTGCTAGTCCTGTTTGTTGACGTCATGGAGAACCCCCATGACGAAGTATGGATAAGATCATTCACTCCACCCACACACAAAACACACACATACAGCAGATTACACAGGCAGCACCAACAAAGAGTTGTTTTGGGTGAAATATTTCACAACTCTTATCAATAACACCTCTGAAAAAAAAACGCAGCGGTCCAGACCTCAGTGACCACAATGGTGCATACAGGTATGGTGGCTGATGGATGGATGGATGCCACAAAACAACTATTTATGGAGGGCTGAGGAAAGCATGCCCACTGATTGGAGATAACGGTACCAGGCGTTAAAGAGGGAATCTGAGAAAACTGGTCTATGGACTGGATGAGAGTTTAACAACACCATAATGGTGTATGCTGACCTACTTTTAAAGCATTTTGCTTCAACCTATGATGACTGGAGGAGGATATGTTGACACACTTGCTGTTTCCTTTAGAAATTGGTTTACAAATTATAATAGCCAACAAAATAAATAGATCTGGAACGTAGTTACTCCTTTTGGCATAAGGTCAACGTCGTCACGGTGACATCACTGCGATATATGAAATGCCCAGTGTGCAATGATACACTCACTTTAGATCTCCTCAGAGTGATGCAAAATCAAACGCCCATATTGGGCACACCCATTTCTTCTTTCTGAGGCAGATAAACAATTGTATCAATATTTTGTTATGACATAACCTGTAAACTATTTTCAGGTGATTTTATTGACGCAGGCATCGGACGAGGTATGTGCTCCCTCTCTTGTTACTGAAATGTTTCACTCAATAACTCAATAAATTCCTGTCATCTGAATTATTAGAAGGAGTCTTATCTACTGTGAACACATGCTATTAATCTCTTACAGATGCTGACGTATGAGTTGTCCTTGTGCTCATGCCAAGGCCTTAGTTAATGAATAGCTATAGTTTGTGTCTCAGGATTCAACCTGAGAATGAAAACAGATTAAAGAAAAAAAGATTAGATCTAATATGCTGTCATTTGCATCACGTCAGTTTTCTGAAAACATCATGCTGTGTGGTCGAATTTATGTTCCTCTAAAAATGGACTCCATCATAAGACCGGAATTTTTAGTCTGTGTAATTGCATCTTTTATTACAGTGATGATTTTGGTGCATATCTGGTGTTTTATTAGGCTTTGACTGTTATTATAATACAATCTGGGCTGAGTCTTTGGATTGAAATACTGACCAAAATGACTAAACAGCAGGTTACAGCAGCTAACTAAGTGAATATAAAAAATTTGGAAAAGATGGAAGAGAAATCAAAGGTATATAAATATGTATAAACTAATCTCTTACATGAGCTCATGAGGGAACACAGTGAACATGGCTATTGTTCACACACGTAACATTTACTACAAAATAATTCTTCTGTGCATTTTTTTCAATTTTGTCGCCGTTCAGCATATGTAGCATACAGTATATGTTTTCCACAGACAGAGAGCCTGTATATGATTCAAAACTATAAGCCTGACCACAACCACCGCTGCCGTCGCCACAGCCGCCACCACAGTCCTTCTACGAGGTATAGATCACCTCCAAATAGTCCATTATGTACGCTATTAAACAACAGCAGATTTCCCTCGCTGCTCTTTCCTCCAGAGACACGGGACCACAAGCGTGCCTCAAGGCTAGAGGCAGATGATGGTCTGTCAGTTTGCGGACGGATGGGCAGGCCATCATAATGACATTAACGCTCCAAGAATGTCTGTAGCTCTCCATGTCAGCCATTTTTCCACCCTCTGCTCGAGCAAGCTAGGCTGAATTTCCCCGGTAGAATATAGACGATATGGAGGATTGCTCTTATAGTATGTTTGTCCAACCACAATGCTCGCTCAGTAGATAAACCTCTCCTCTCTTTGTGGTTTATGGAACTCCTCCAATTTTACATATAGCTGGATATACAATAATAAAGAGTTAATTCCTTTAGTGGCTAAACTATTCTGATTTGAGTTGTTATCATCTCCTGAGATATTATTAATGTGGCAACAACGGCACTCCCTCAGCCGGCACTCCCTGAGTGTTTGAGCAATGCTGTGGTGCATCAGGGAATCTAAAAGTGGGACAGATCGAAATAGACTTTTCATGCATCAATATAGTCCCTCCAGGTGTGCTCATGACATGCACAAGGGTTCCAAAAATGTTAAGGGGGTCAAGCTAACTTCCATTGGCTCACTCTCATCACCTGATTTCAGTCTCTTCTCCTCCTCCTCTTGTCTCTCATTGACCCTTTTCTGTAATAGCCGTCCTGATATGATGAGGGTTTCATGAAAGAAATATTTAAACGGATCACAAGTCTGAGCCCTTGCTTTGAAGCCCACGATCTGAGCAACATCAACTGGAGCGGCTAATTGGACTTTGGAGACTGCACCTCGATGAGGAATCCTCTGATGCAACTGCAGAGAAATCAGCTAATGCCACCGCACTCCAACACTGGAGATAGCACCTGCATCAGAACTGATTAGGGTTTAGAGTGATACTTCATAGAGTCAGGATGTGATTGCTGGGGCCTTTGGAGAATAGCCGGGAAAGGTTGTTGTTGTACACTGATATAAAATTTGAAGTGAGTGAGGGTACAGGAAATGGTCTTGGCGTATCCCTCCATATTTGATGAACAACCTCCTAAATAAATCTGGGCTCTGCAGTTCCGTCTTGATAAAGTAGCCTAGGCAAGGAAGTGGAATTGCTTTTGCTTCTAACGTCAGCTTCCTGTATGGAAGCTTGATCTGTGGGACTTGTATGAATGAAACATGGAGGAGGGCCATGATATATGACTGGTCAGAACAGCCAAATAGGGATGATGGATAAAACAATGCAATCAACAGAATTGATCAACTCTGGCAGCTTACCGAGACTTATGAAGGAAGATCAAGTCAGCAACAGAAAGCTCCAGTGAAAACTGTAAATACTGAAATGAACAGAGCTGATTTGAGAAGAGGCTGATAGAGATGACCACAGAGGAATGTAGTGATGTGTAGAGATGGCTGCTAGAACTTTTTTCAACAATACATCAATTTTGAATTATTTTTACAGCCACAACTCAATCATCATTGCCATTATTGTAACATCATTACAAAATCACTATATTATGGAAATAAAACATAGAATAAATGAATAACAAATTTAACTATTTATTAGATTTTCAAAAAAAAATTAAGATTTTTTGTTTTTAGAATAAAGCAAGGGTTAAATTCTAACTTTGAATGAAAAATGTTCGCTTCACATTCAAATTTATGATAGTAAAAGTATTTTAGGAATCATGCAGGATTCATTTTTTTCAAAATGATCTCTTGTAGCTGCTGAGTTCCCCATTTTGAGAAACACTGTACTTTACTGTACAGGTGTTTGTGAAAACCCTCAGGATGACTTACATCAGGTTTAGTTCAAAGACGCCATCTTTCAATATTTACAATTGAAACTATTGATTAATTTAATAATGCCGTGTCATTTTCTTGATTAATTGATTATTAATTATGTCTATAAAATGGACAAAAGAATGAATTTCCCAGATACAGAGAACAGAAACTACATGATCAAGCAAGCATCAAATTAATGCTAACTATTTATTTACACATGCACGCACACACACACACACACACACACTCACACACACACACACAGTATTAAACATGTATTTGAGGAAGAATTTGGGTTTGGAAAAAAATAATGTAATTTTTCTTTATTTTCCTCTTGTTGACAACAAGATAAATTAGATTAATTATAGATAAATGAGCCTATGAAGCCTATTAGCCTCTCCATGCTTATTCTACACATAACAACCACTAGAGCTCAGCTTATTTGTATTCATACTATTCATAGAATTCCCCTCGCTAAGACTGAACACCCCTCAAAAAGCCCAGCTTCCTTCCATGAAAAAAAATCCAGTAACCCGGCATAATTCCTTGATGCTGTAAACCCACTCTTAGCATTATGTGTTTATTATTAGTTATTTATGAGTAATCAATAAACGTTGATTTTCCATAATCTAATTGTGCATGAATGTGGAATGTCAGAAGTTGATTGTGACAAGGGTATTTTTTATTTAGATTGGCCAATTTTATTTTTATTTTCAAGTGAAAAAGGTAGCGAGATATGAAATAATTTTCATAAAGTCTTCTTTCGTCTATTGATAACTGCTCAAAATTCATGAAAATAGTTTTTTTTATTATTATTATTATTCTTTTTTTGTCATAAATTTTTCTTTTTTTTACTTCACTTGGAGACAACCAAACATGGATGATCACATGACCTCCTCAAACTACATTTTCAAGCAAAACCACACTGGAATTTCTTAACCCTCTAATTTCCTCACCAAGAAAAAACTGTGTAAAAAGGACTTTTTTGCATATTTTATTCCTTTGGGGAATTTATGAATCAAGCATATTTTTAAACCGTAAAAATTGTCAGACATTTCATGATGAAATGTTGTATTTCTTAGAAAATAGTCCATTTTTTTTAGATTAGCTAAATCTTTTGGTGAAGCGTTTTTTTTTTAGAAAACTATTACACCTTTATTGGAGTTTGTTGGTTACATAGTTACATAAGTTATAGCAGTTACATCTTTTTTTTTAGTAAGTTCTCATATGCTTTAATATGCCAAAAAAATAAATAATTCAACTTATCGAATAGCAACCTTTCCATAGCCATGGTTAATGGCTCCTATTCCTCCCTTTGACTTGTGGTGTCCCACAGGGCTCCATACTTGGCCCCTTACTCATTAGCATATACATACTGTCAGTGGGTCATAATGTTAACAGGTTCAGTCACATTCTCAATGTGGTGAATAATAATCATGTTGTGAAGGTTGTTATCCAAATTTGGTGCAAATTAATTGACTTGAGGAGATTTAGACTGTATTTATTATATTTCACTCTAATAATTCATATTTTACTCACTGGGGGAGCTTTTCAGGCCATAGATGATCAACTGTTGGTCCATTTCAGTCCAAGTTTGGTGCATATGAATCGACTTTACATTTAGGTTGGATCAGGGGAGAGTGCTTTCTCTATGTAGCTACAACAGAGGTTTGGGGATTTTTCAGGGATACACACTTGCTGTATTTGGGCAAGTGTGTCGCCTCAGACTAAGTAGAACATGATGAAATTATAAAGGAGCAACAGTCAAACTTAAAACTATGAAAAATGTTGTGGAAATAGTGATGGGAATATGGAAGTTCTGTTTCAACCCGCTGTTAATACAAGTAAATGAAAGCAACTGTAATTATCATATAAATAATTGTGGACAGCTTAAAACAAAAAACAGCAACAGAATCAGGCAGTTGGGTGGGACTTGATTTAAGTATTATTTGTTTTCGTCATAACAGAATTCATTGATAAAGCTCTGCTACAGTAATTATGTGCTGGCATTAGGAGTAGCAGTGTTACTATTTTCACTAAAGTTCACATAAGCTTTTCAGCAGCTAAGATCTTTTATGCAGTTGCATCAACAAAAAGCTGCATATCTTAAGTATTTTTGAAGCTCCAGCACAGCGGAGCTCTCTGCTGCCGTCTGAAATCAAACTTCTAAGGATTCTGTCTGAGATGCTGTCTTCTTTTTTTCTGCATCTTTGGTTGGAGTGGAGTTAACTTCCTGGTGGCCTAGTCTCACCTGAGCACACCGGGCAAGCAGAGAACACACACAGATGGTTATTTTTTTATTATCGGAGGGATGTTTTGGTTATATCCCTCAAAGGTCATGTTGGTTTAGGAGCCATGCGAGTAGAGATATATTATGAATAATTGAACCTAACATCTATTACTTCCTCTCTGTGTGACTGTGGAGTTTTATTGATCAAAGAGATAATATTGACTTGGAATTAAGTTGATTCAATATGGAAAAACAGAAAGCTTCAGTGCAGGAAAGCGCTTCTGCCCTGACCCATAGTTTAGCTTGTTACTTTTCTCTGAGGGGTGGATAGAGCGTTGTGAAGCTTTGATTATGCAAAAAAAAAAAAATGTGCATCCGAGATATGGTATGTGTGGCTGGAAAACACAAGTGTGGTAAATAGCCACTATCAAAACCAGAAGCATTTACATAAAAAGAGTTAAATAAGCAGACAATTCAACTAAATTATATAGATATTTGCGATTGATGAGCATGGATCCTATTTATACGTTGAACAATGCTTATTACATTCCAATAAGACATGTCCTACAAACTTATCACCCATAACATCAAACTGCTGCCAAAGCAGCTTTGTTCTGATAGCTTTCTATCAGATCTGGCATGGACCTTTCAGGAATTTTTACACTAGTCCTGTTTGGCTCCCCATGTAAATCCTGAAGTTGGCTCACCAGCCAAATAGTCAACTAGTCAAGGTGATAAATAAGCAGTGCAAAACAGGAACACCCAACATGAGCTGCAGATCTGAGGATTTTTCTGACCCAGTCGTCAAGCCATGGCAACTTGAGCTTTGTCAACATTGCTCAAATTGTTATGCATGCTCATTTTTGTGCCTTCAACACATCATCTTAAATGAAAAAATGTTCACTTGGTGCCTGATCTATCAAACCAACTGATATTTGCGACTGTAATGAGACAATCAATGTTATTCAGACTTCACCTGGGATTGGTTATAATGTTACGGCTGATGGGGATGATTCGATTGGGAATTTCTATTGCAATTAATTTAATTCTATCCAACAATAAACTATGTTGAAGAATGAACTATCAATGAATATAATGATAGATTATAAAAGTTAAATTAGATTCTATATACTGGATTATAAGAATAGGAATAAGAAAAAGTTTTATTTCGTTTCCTATACATCTTGAGTAAAAGCTTTTTTTATTAAGTTTAATTATAGTGCGTATGTTTGTTTTACATCTACTTCCGCACAATATTACATGTTTGAAATCACTAGTGAGCTGCACAATATATGTGGTCATTTCTTACTCAATAAATAATTGTTTTGTAAAGAAAAGTACGAGATTTAGATAATTCCATTTGATATATTCTGCATGTCCCTTCTAACAGAGTTTATGATCTAAAATCACCCCTCAAAATTTACCACCTTTTGGTGAGAATGAATATGAGAACTCATATTTCTTCTTCTTTTTAATATGTACATTATGATTTATTTTAGATGTCAGATATAGTCAAGAAAATATAGGACTTTTAACGCTCACTAAATCACAATAAACAATGGTCTTTCCCTTTAAGACATTGAATTATGCAATATTATCAGATTCACCTCACATTACTGTTCCTTCAAAATAAAAGCACGCAGTCAGACAATTCTTTTGCTTGAGAGACCAAGCCACGAGTAGTACAGTACAACAACAACGCTTCTCGTATGGATGTCACGGGCAGCATATAGAGAATAGGGTCTCCTAATGTATTTTGTAATGTAATTTTCTGCCTTGGAATTAATATTTGGAAGGAAGCCATATGACATTCTGGATTTGCTAAAAGAAAGCTGTGAAGATAGTTGAGCAAATATTATACCAGTACGTCCTGGACCTGTGACGAAACTCCAGACACTTGGGCAGCTGCCACAGGAGAATTTGCTCCAGGCCCAAAGAAGTCAACAAGGTCTGTACAACGGAGACCGGCGGTTGAGACCATTTTCACCATGAGTAAAGTGCCTTTTATTAACACCTCCATCCAGCTCCAAGTTACTTGCCGAATGTAAAGGACCCACTGCGATCACACAGAGAGTGGGAGATGTTGATTAAGAGGATGTGCACTCTGACAGGGGTGAGGGAAAACAAATCTACCACTAAATTTGACCTTCTTGAAAGCAGATAGGAAGGTTGAATCTACCTTTAAAGTATCTGCCAATGTGAAGACAACTGTCATTTTCCTCATAGGTGACAAATTAAGTTCAGCGGGTCAGCATCTGACAGCGACTGACCTCTCTGTGTAAGCGTGTGAATGGGCATGACAGGGACGGGGAAGTATGTAGCATCAACAACAAGTTCAATTTAATAACTGCGATGGTAATTATCCTTAAATTGTTCACTCACCTGTCAGGACGGCCTGGGGTGATCTGTGCGGGCGTTGATGTATCTATGGAGTCTAATACAGCTAAAGCTAGCATAAATAAGAGCAGGATATGGATGTTACACTTTTCAAACCAAAACTTGACAGGGTCTCGGGTAGTCGTGGCATTAATAGCTCATTTTAGGAATCATGGTGTTACTTAGCTGAAAATGACGGCTTTGTGACATGAGCAAGTAGATAGCATTCGACTTAAATTGTGTAGATTAGACCAGATGGCTCCCTTGTCTTAGTTGAGGTATGGCAGGAGAGAACTGTGAAATGGCTCAGAGAATGGTGCCGATCAGAGAGTCTAATTAGCACAGGAATCACGCACTAACTGCTGGATCTGGAAAAAAACAGTCAAAGACTGACTGTGACACGTGACAGAGAATGCTCAAAAGCTCAGTTGCAACTGGTCAGTATTCTCTCCGACGCAATGCTATTATTGTTTAGTGGTACAATAATGCACCCTCAATTCCTATACATGATTTTGAAAAAGTCAAAGGTCAGTGTCAGGGGCTGGGGGCAGAGTTGGCAGGACATAGCTCTGACAGGATAAGAGCTTTTTTGCTGCTGATTATAATCTTTCACAGCATAATCCACCATCAATAAAGATCTCAGCTGCAGTCTCTTTAATCCCTTAACATTATCTGCTCTACTTTGAATGCCAGGTCAAGTGGAAACTTTTCTTTCTAGATCTGACCTTGCAGACAGAGGAGCAGACAGAATCAGAGTGAGGTCATCTTTTTCAAGTCTATGGTGTCCAGAGAAACTCCCAAAGTGAAGAGTCAAGTATTTGAATTAGCATTCCAACGTATGCAGGATAATTCCTAAGCATTTGTAAATTGAAAGGGTGGGTTGAATTATCATGGTATAGCGGAATAATATTGTTTTGTATGTGTTTTACAGTGTGGGTTTGCTGCAGTATTTGTGTGTCTGTGTTTTTCACATTTTTCCTTGACGGAGAGATCAGCGTCTAGTCTGGTCTGAAAAGGTAAACAGGACCCAGGGGGGTCTGAGAACTCAAGTCTGCATTCACTCCTCACTATTAGAGTCATGTGTTAGCTAATAGAGCCCGTCAAAATTCTTGTAGCCTAAAACCACCTGCCTTGAGTGGTCATTTGTGAGGATGTCAGCTCACTATAGTAATATACGCCAGCCCTACAGCTAAACTCAACACTGTGCTGTCACACTTGATTTATATACTAAGTGGGGAGGGAAAAATACTGCAATTAATCCTAATTAAGCTTTAGTAATCCTGACAGAACTCTATTAGCTGCCTAACGTGGGTGACCTCTGCATCGAAAATCCCTCTGTGTTGACTTTTTTAATATGGTAATTGGTCTGTAATCATTTGAATCTGAGATGCAAATATGTGGGAGTGTCATTACTTTATTAGCAAATTATCTTGACACACACATGACGTAAGTAATTTGTTTCCTGATGTTGGCGCCAGTCTAGCAGCACCGACATCTATTCTACCTACACAAAATACACACTATTCACTGACTTGACTTGACTTGATTTTCAGACATGACTAACGATTTGCAAATAATGTACAAGCAATATAAAAATCATGTGCAAGACAAACAATACAGATAGACTGCAAACAATAACATGCAAGATGATTGGGAGAAAAAATGTGATATGAATCTGAGTGATAAGATCTTAGAAGGTGTTTTAAGAGTGCCTGTAATTATGGAGGGCCCTGTAGCAACTTATACTGGTCTGTTATTTATGAGATGTTGATGAAAGAATAGACGCTGCTCCTGGGTCTGTTAGTTTTGTTATGTGCAGTTCTATACACTGCCAAATCATTATCAGTGATTCTACACTCAAGGGATTTAGAAGGCACCATTTGTTTTTCGACCTAATTCATGAAAAACCCTATTTTAGAATAGTTGTGCTATACAGTATATATGTGAGGCTTTATATAGAGCAGTTATGGCCCAGGAACTTTATTCAAATGATCCAGTATCACCACTCCATTGTTAACCTAACACACTGCTATGAAAGGCAGTGGATTGGAAAAAATATCTCATCTACAACTAGAAAAAGCAATCCATGAACGCAAACATCCACCAAAGCACTACAGTATCCTGGCTTAGGGAAGAATTCCTACAGATTTCTCCACTAACTTATGAGTTCTTACCTGGTTTACCGACAACTCTCAAATATTTCTCAAATACTCTGTGGCGGATCGTCTCCTGAACCATCCACTTCAGCGTCTCTGTTCAGCCCACCGAACCCCGAGCTACGCCCAAGTGAAAATCAAAGGAATCTTATTAGGAATTTTATTTCAAATGCTACGAAAAATGTAACACCACCAAAACTGAATTTCCTCTAGGATATACCAAAACCTGGGTAAAGTTCATGCAAATCAGTCCTCTAGTTTTTCCTTACTAACGCTCACAAACAAACATACATACAGACATACACACAAACAAACAAACAAACAAACGAATACACAGACAGACAGAAAAAAACACAGGAGTGAAAACATAACCTCTTTGGTGGAGGCTACTAGAAAATACACTTAGAGAGCACAGACCGAGGCACAACAGTACCCTGGGTTACGGAAAAATTCAGGGAAGATTTCTGCATTAATGTCTGAGTTATTGCTAACCTCTACATCTACTGACAACTCCAACAAATTATCTCAGTATCTGCCAAATACTCTGTAGCCAGTCGTCTTATGAACCTTCCACTTCAGCGTCTCTGTTCAGCCCATTGAGCCCCCAGCTCATCCCCAAAGAAACATCAAAGGAATCAAAGGTTCAAGTGCAGCAATAGCCAAAATGTGACATCACTACTCCAAACGAGTTATTATTTTATTTTACTTTATTCTGTCTTAAATGCTGCGAAACACGTAACATCACCAAAACGGGATCACCTCTAGGAGATCTCAAAACCTAACTCTGGGTAAAGGTCATGCAAATCCGTCCTCTAGTTTTTGCTTAATCCCGCTCACAAAAACAAAAAAACATACAAACAGAGAAACGCACAGGAGTGAAACCATAATCTTAACCATCCTTATCTTTTTTTTTTTTTCAAATGAACAATTCCAGAAAACATGTATCATATTGTAACTGCAACATCTGTCAAAAATAAATGCAGTATCATTTCTTTGTGTATTGTTCCGCCCTAAAATGAAACCATAAGAGAACCGGCTCATTTCCTCTGTCAGCTCTGTGCTCCATGTGTTCAGTCACTCATGCGGTGCTCATTCACGCTGCAGACACCCTGCTGGTCCATCCAGTGTACCCGCTTTCTCAGCATTACCAGGCGCTGTTATGGAAGGTAGGGAACTAAGGTTAGCAAAGCATTGAAGCTGATGAATGTTGTATTTGGAACTGCAGAGGCCACAGCTCTGTAAGTTACTGTTTATTGAGTGACAATACAGGCTTGGTTTTTGTGCATATATTCTGTTTTGCAGCAACGCCTTGAACTTGTTGTGTTCCTCAAACCATTCCTGAACCATTTTTGTAGTGTAGCAGGGCAGATTATGCTGAAAAGAAATAGCAGCCATTAGGGAATACCTTTTCCATGAAGGGGGTGAGCTTGGTCTGTAACAATGTTTACATAGGTGGTAGGTGTCATCCACATAGATGGCAGGACCCAAGTGTTCCCAGCTGAGCACTGCGCAAAGCACCACGCTGCCTCCACCGGCTTGCATTCTTTCCATAGTGCATCCAGGTGCCATCTCCTCCCAAAGGAAACACGCACTAGGATCCGGCTGTCCATGTAAAATAAAACGTGATTAATCCGACCAGACAACCTTGTTTCATTGCTCTGTGGTCCAGTTCCGATAATGACCCTTATCCGCTTTCAGCAGCAGGCAGAGGTCGGCATGGACGGGTGTGCGGCTACGTAATCACATGTGCAGCAAACTGCAGTCCACTTTATCTTCTGACACCTTTCTTCTATCTTGTACCTTGAGACTAAACCACCTTTGTTAGAGGCTTTTAAAATGATATGAAAACAGCAGCGTGGACATGATCAGGATACTAAGTGTTGTTGTTACATACCTTTAGGCATATTTCTGACCTCAGTATCTTCAAAGTGTCTTTGTTCTTTGTTGTGTGCAGCTGTCTATGCTGCACAGTTGAACAAACTAGTCAGAGTTTTTGCTAAGCCTCGACCACTGCAGTTCACCCCTGACTGACGAATGCAGCAGAGCGGCTGTTCTCTGACCTGCACAAGAACTCTCCCACACTATACCGCTCGGCCAATGAATACTGGGGGCTGATTGAAGACGATTGCCCATCCTACATCCCAAGCTGTCAAGTCTTACACTTCAGCCTCTCCTTTACATTCTGCTCTTCCTAATGAAATTCCTACTCAACTACTTTATATGGTACCAAGCACCCTTTCTACAATAATGACTTGCGTGCACAATGGTAGAACGAGCCCCCAAAGAAGGACAGAGGACTATTTTAATCTATTTAGACTCCACTAAGGCCCAAAAAAATCTTTTTCTGTTCCTCCATCTTTTGTTCTGCTACTTTTCTAAATATAGCCCATGAGCCTGTTTAGCATATTTTATGAGGTTTGATTACCTGTGTGATGCTTTGGCTGTAGACACATGGTTGAATGCTCTCATTGTAAGTCACTTTAAATAAAAGCATTAGAGTATGTAATCCCCAGGTGGCCTGTCTGCTGAACCAGATAAACAAGACGTGCGTGTACCTCCGATATGACATACTTTCATACTCATGCAAACATAGTTGCAGGTTTAGTTTGTCATTGCTTTGCATGGCTTTGTGCTCAGACCCCTTCCTATATGCATATGTTCCTTAAACATTCTTGTTATTTTATTCTTCAGTGGTTTATCCAAAGGTTTATCTGGTTATTATCTGGTTGCCAGGCAAAAGTTTGAATGCATGTGTGGAGTAGGGACCAATTTCCTAATTCACCATAGTAATAGAGAACCCATGCAGGGTTTGGGGACGGGCACAGATTAGATCAGAAAAGGGTCTGAATGTTTAGTTTCCCTGCGAGCTCCAAGTCTTAACTTTCACCTTGCAGACTATATGGACACCCCATCCCCAGACAAAAAGGCCAGCAGAGAAGAGTGCTGCAGGGAAAGTCCAAGTCCAACACACAGCGGTCTTAGCACCAGGAAGTACAGACTGGAAATGACCTGGGTCTTTGGAAGTCATTATAGTCTCAATCTGGTACCACAGGGATAGAAGACACTCCAGCAGGTCCCTCTGCCCTCCCTGTGAATGTTTCATTGAACGTTTTTCCAATTATTCTTTTAGTGTTTAGCAGCAAAAAAAAACACAAATTTGATTTCATTTTTGAAAAATGTTGTCAACAATGTACTGTACATCCAAAGAAGTCATTACTGTAAAATATTGCTGATGTAAAAATGTTGCAACAGAAATATGTATTTTTCATTTTATTTCACCTTTTGTTTTTTAATGCGTTTGATTTTTTTTAAATCTAATTTTCATTGTTCTGTATGTCAGCAATGTTATTTGAATCCTCTTGAAGTGCATATATGACACACCCCACATGAACTGGTGAGACAGCGAGAGGAACAGTGCTGTGTGAAAGGCTGGTAAAGAGGGGTGTTTCAATTTTTAAACATATGCCATTTTAGCACTTTAATTATTGAACACTCCCAGTGAGGCATGAATAACGTGTGCATAATGCAGTTCCAGAGAAAGTGTCAGCATCATGTATTCTGAGAACTTTGTCTGGATTCACTGTAGTAGTCATTACTATTTCTAAAAGAGAGAAAAAGAAAACTGTGGCCACGGCTGTGTGACATCCCATGACACAAAGAAGATGACATTAAGTTAAAACCTAAGGCCTAAAGCCTAATACGCTGTAGGCCCCCCCTTTGTGAACATTTGGATTTATGTTGGTTTTGCAATAAAGCAGAAACAGTAAACCTCAAATAATGAAGTCGAGTACAAACGGTATAGAGCAAATAAATTATAATAATTAACAAATAATCAAAAAGAGGGTATAATTATGTATGTTAATGTATACATATTATTATCAATTGTTATTCATAGTTCACAACACTGTGAAATTGAAATTAGTTTTCTTTATTCAACCCATCCCTAAGAAGATGGGCTTACGGGCCACTATCGGAAAAAAAACTCCCAATATTTCCATTTAAACTCTGATTTAATATCTGGACATGTTGATGTTGGCAGATGACAAATTGAGAAAAGCATCTGCAGCTCCCCACTCGAGGATGAGGCAGTAATTCAGAACCGGAAAAACTCAATAGAGGCAAGATGGGTATAGATCAGCATCGCTGAAACCACTAACCCTAATGCAAGCCAAAGGGTGCTGAGACTGGGGCCCTGAAACAGTGGTCCGTAAACTGCAGTCTCCGGCGCTGCAGCTACAAACTATTTATGGGGTACTGACGCTCGCCTTTAAAGAGGATAGAACTGGCTCTCTTCAACAAGCTTTTCCACTGACCGGCAGTCTGGACCTGCACATTATCTAAATATTTAGTTTCATGTTAAAATTTTAGGTTTAAAATTTAGATTTTTTTACTTTTTCATTTAGATTTAGATTCAACATTTAGATGCAACATTTACCTTTAGACATTTTATTCAGGATTCTTTCTTAGAAAAGTGAATATGACTAAGTACATAATATCGCTAAAAAAATTTATAAAAAAGAAAAAAAAACAAACACTTTTTTTTAATTGTTTGGTGCTAAATGTGGCAAAATGTTGCTGTAAAAATAAGCAATAGCTACTTTACAATTGATGACCCATAGTGAGCAGTCTCTGTGAAATTCCTGTGTGCAAACTGGGTTTTAGTGTCTTGCTCAAGGAGCTTACGACATCCAGGATCAAACAATTGACCTTCAGATTTGGAGATTACCACTCTACCTCCTTATCGAGAGAATCAATGTTATTCTTACTTCACCTGTCACTGTTTACAATGTTATGTCTGTTCTCTAACGTTCTCTAACTCTAACATTGTCTTGCACCGCTTTGCACCAAATATGTTGAGAACTTAACTGCAGGTTGGGGCTAGCTTCAGAAACCAACATTTGATTCCTAATGAAAATTATTTTTCTCTGTTCATTTAGTTCTTTTTACTGTTTTTCCTCAACCTCTTCATCACCACCCAATTTTGAACATTCACAGACTTAATCATTGCTCAGTCGCAGCAGGGTCATCAGCCATCCCCACCAGTGTCCATACTCCAAGAGGGGATTTCATTTGCTGCATCTAGCACTTTGAGATTTGATCCAAATGTAAAGTGCATTATAAATTAAATGTATTATTATTATTATTATTATTATCTCAAGTCAGGTCATTAAAATTATGACAGAATAATAATATAATAAATTATACAATTATGTTTTGTGTATCTTGGGCAAATTTGTGTAGCCTCATGTCACCCTAATTGAGTTGATCATATCATCCAGTGTCAGGTAGTAAATAGCAAATAGTAAATTATCAAATTATTCTTGTTATTTCAATCTTTGTCGTCTTTTTTTTGGAATCAATGAGAACCTCAATTTAACCAGAATGGGTCGTGTTAAAGTTGAAAACAATACCCAGTCCTACTGGAGGGTAACTCAGAACATAGCTGAAAACATGTGTACCCCTCGTCCTCAGTCTTTATTTCAACATAAACATGTATCTCCGCTGGCTTTGCCTTTAAATGGTAAGAGGGAACAATTGGTACAGCGAGTGTGTGTGTGCACACTCGTGTAAACACTCATGACAGAGCGTCATGTTCAGTGTATCCTGGGGCACGCACGCCCGCTGTAAATTGTACCAAATTTCTTAAGCACTACAAAAGAGGTGTCAGATGATGCTTATCATCAAGTAACTGACAAAGACTATAACATGTAATATACACAAATCAGCCATATTATTAAAACCACCTGCTTAGCACTGTATCGGTACAGCTTTTTCTGCCATAACAGATCTGTGAGTTCTGTGTTCTGTGACGGGCCTTCCAGTATTTCATCTTTTTTCCATGGGATCAGAATAAGCTTTGCTCACTTTGTGCATCTACGATCCTCATGCCCCCATGACCTTGTTTCATACTCAGTTGTCCCTAATTAATTGTCCCTAATTAGACTCATTTGGTAGATGTTCACTGCAGCAGACCGAAACCACCCAACGAGACCTGCAGTCCTGTCATATCTACGACAATCAAGACAACATTTCTGGCTGTTAGGTAGTGAGATAAGAATGAATGAGAAGTTCAGCAGGAAAACATTGTAAGGATAAACAAGAGAGATTTTTTGCATTATCCTTATGAACTATATGTAATGTCTTTTCTTTTCTTGGGCAGCATGTTTTGAGTTTTGGAACCAGCAGTGCTTAGATTGCAAAAAATATGAATATGAAAAATATGTTTACAAAAGAAGCAAACGCTGCTTTTCTCAACACTTGAGGGAAATATCAATATGACTATGGCGATTCACAAACTTATGCGCTTTCCTTTCTCCACATATTCACTTTTCGCTGCTGTGATCAGGGCCTTTCTTTTTTATGACATAGCTATATATGATTGTGTCTCTGGAGGGATTTCATTTGGTGGAGTGACTACATATAATTAATATCCTTTAAAAGCCTGCTGTGTTAAATTTGAACATATAAAACATATTTCATTCAACAGAGGCTCATAAGCAGCAAGGATCATGTAAGATTTTTCCCTGATGTTTAGAATGCTCAGGCTTAAGCAGATGACAACTGTAAGCTGTTAGAGAGGTTTCTCATTTTTGTCAGTTTACTTAAGACAGACTTTCCTCCATTAAATGACGTCAAACAGCCTCTGGAAGACTAAATAGGGCTTTTTGAACTCTCTTGCTCTCTACACAACTGTCTTCACACTGTTCTTAATGGGAGATTTGATGTCCCGCCCACTCAGTTGATGAAGGAAGAAGTGAGGCGAAGGGGTGGAGATGCTTTATATTCTCAATTTAAGAGGCAAAAAACGTTGCCTTAAAAGTCTTTGTTTAGGGTATCAGCTGTGTAGATGTTTCTCAGAAATGTTATTGATAGAGGATGGAACAAGAGTAAAGAGGGCAAGTTTGTAAATGGAGGCCTCAGTATGCCTCCTTCCTCTTGAGGGACCATACACTTTATGGATCACTTCCTTCCTACTCTTCTACGGCCCAAAACAGCTTTACGTGTGTTGTCG
The DNA here is from genome assembly GCA_009660295.1 of Lophius piscatorius. Lineage (NCBI taxonomy): Eukaryota > Metazoa > Chordata > Actinopteri > Lophiiformes > Lophiidae > Lophius > Lophius piscatorius. Next base: position 217,522 of record VRLP01000365.1, read on the forward strand.
CCATGCTCTGTGATGGCAACCGGAATAAACGGTACAAACAGCAGGGGATGCATGGCATCTTAAAAGCCTCTGTCCTAAATAAAAGAAAAAACAGAAACAGACAGAGCGGCTGTCAGAATGTAAAGATGAAGACCAGCGACCATGTGCGATGTGAGCTGATTGGACTATGATGAGATGAGTCGGATTGTTACTTCTTGAGAACAGGAAGTCTGCCGTGGTGTCCTGTCTTCTCTCTGTCTCTCCTTCTGTTTAGGTGCCAGTTTTGCTGGCTGTTGTCCATGAGTACCAGTCCTCCATAGTTCAGCCAACATCTAACTGAAATTTCATTCATTCCTTTTCATCATAGGGCTGAGCTCCGTTTTACAGTAAATCACCTGACACATGATCAGAAAAACTGACTTTTATAAATGTCTACGCCAGTTTGTAGGGTTTGGCCTCAGGAGAGGAAAGTTGACTTGCACGCTTCACTTAAAGCCCACAGCTGTTGCCTTGTTGTGCGTACTGCCCTAAATTGTTCCATAGCTTTTCATCTTTGATACTTGTTTTTGCCTGGCATTTGAAAGACCAATAGCTTGTACTCCTCCTGTGTATGAAGTCCTCCCTAAGTAGTCAGACACATTCTCCAATAGTATATTTACACCCCAGGAGAGTGAAGTAGTCTGCCAACCTGATTACTACCAGCTTTGCTCAATTAAATAACCCCTTAAAAAGACCATTTTAAGAAGCGACTTCTAACTCAAAGAACATTCAGGCTCATCTAAAATGTGCCTCTACACACCTTGATGATCCTCAGAGCTCTTTGGAAAATATTCCTTGGAATGATATGTTGAACTTTTAATGGGACTTCTGTCCCGTTACAACTGCTCTAAACTGAATATTCCAAAAAAAAATTAAGCATTACAGCTTCAGTCAAGACTGGAGGTGAAAGTATGTTGTTGTGGGGATGCTTTGCTGCCTCAAAGCCAGAACGGATGGCTATTGTGGAACACAAACTCTGCTCTCTGCTAAAGAGAACTTCTGATAGTCCATCTGCGACTTGAAGCTCAGGTCATAAGGGAATGATCATGATGAATGAAAATTCTGGACTGCCGTAATCAAAGTCCAGACCTGAACTCCATTGAGATTCTGTGACAGGACCTGGAAGAGCAGTTCTTGTACATAAATCCTCTGATCGGGCTGCTCTAAAGCAGTTCTGCATAGCTGAGTGAGCCAAAATTCCAGCGATGTCAATACTGATCTCTCGTTCTCGTTCTCGTGTTTGGTCGCTATTTTTTTGGGTAAAGGTGGGACAGCTAGCAATAAATTTCACAGGGCAAATACATTTTCACTCTGGTGATTTAGGTGTTGGATAAACCTTTTCTCCAAATTAAATAAGATTATCATTATAACCCCAAAAATTAAGAATTCTTTTTGTTAACGCGATAACTCAAGAACTATTTTGTGTTATAACACTATTTTCAGATTTTAAACCCACATAGACCATAGTGCGAGGTCGAACCGGACTAATTTTGGAAAAGATCAGTAGGTTTACATATTGATCAGAGAGCTAGCACAATAGGGGGAGGTTCACCTTCAAAAGATTTCAGGCCGTAATTTTATCTGATTTAGTCCAAATTTGGTGCATATGAATCGACTAGAGGAGTTTTTTTTGTTTGTTTCATGTTAAGTTTTGTTTGAAGATCTGACACAGTTAAGTGTGAGATGCTTACAAAAGTAGAGGAAATCAGGATGGGTCCAACCTTTTTTCACAGCTCTGTATTTCATGATCTTAGGGGAGAATATGTGCCTATTTTTTGTACGTTCATTAAACAAAACCAACAGTCAGTGTAGCACAGTTCCAGTCCCTAAAGTCTGTGTGTGCCACTCTTCTCTAAAAATATGGTTAAACATGTTAAAAAGATCATTGTCCAAGAAAGAACTTCTACTAAAAGGTGCACTGAAGAAATAATAGTGATAGCAATAACAATGAATTCCATTCTTAGACTTCATAAAAGCTGGCCAGCTGGTCGATACCTGGTCAATTTTCACTTTTATTGAAGTAAATCCAACCTTAGTGGATTAAGAGAATTGCCTGATGCAATTACACCTCATATTTACTCCACCACACACTGCAATACCTTCATGACCTTTTTTAATGCTACAATTGAAAAAATTGACCAGCACACAGACTCTTTAAATCATACAGCATCCAGTCAACATTATCCAGATTCCTCTGACCCCCCCTTGTTTCCATTCCCCAATTTCAAACTCCCAACTGTTACTGCTATATGTTTTATTCGCAAATCCAAACCATCTACCTGGCAGCTAGATCCTTTACCCACCCACCTGGTCAAATCCTGCCATCACGCCTTGCCCTCCCTCATTATCAACATTATCCACCCCTAACTCACTACTTGTCTTTTTCCATCATCTTTCAAAACACTGCAAAATAACTCCCTTAGTCAAGAAACCTGGTGAAGATCCAAACAACCAGGTTAACTTACGTCCAATCTCCAATTTACCATTCCTGTCTGAAATACTTGAAAGAATAGTTGCAAATCAGGTCAACTCGCACCTTTCCAACAACAAGCTGTTTGAAGAACTCAAGTCTTGTTTCTGTCCCTTTCACAACAACGAGAAAGCCCTGCGAAAGATCACTAATTGTCTGTGATTGTAGGGGACTCTGGACTATTAATCATACTCACCATCCTTTATGTCAATGCAGCTTTTGATACCATCTTTCACACCATCCTCATAGACAGATTCGCTTCCATTGGTTTCACAGGAACCCCTCTCTCTCCCACAAACCAACCACCAAATTGACTCACAACCAACATTTAAATCCTGTCTAAAACCCACCTTTTCATGTTTGCTTAGTTTGTGCGATCGCTGTGTTGACCTTGTATTTATTTTATATTTAATTGGATGTCCTTGAGCTTCAGGAAAAACTAAATTTTTCCTTAGGAACTGACAGCTAAGTATGAAATAAATACAACAATAGTGGAAAACAGAACTATACACAGCCAGTAGTTTCATTTCCAAGAAGGAATTACTGACATAATTGTTGCATTACATAAATGCTCATCCCATAGACAGGATCGAAATATTTTATAGAAGGTATTTCATTGTTCCTTAATGGTAATTCTAGTCATACACATAAGTGAGTAGCATACAGTGAGGCGATATAAATCATAGGATCAATCTTGGTCATTCTTTCTTCGTCTCTTCAGGTTCTGGTTTCACGTCCTTGTAGATTGCATCTTCCTACTTTTCATCACCCTCATCTGTCTTGGAGTTAGGGACCCAGAGACCAGACTGTACGTACCCTTTCATGTGAGAAACATGATTGGGTCCATTTTAGTGATCACATCTTGTAACATTTGAATGTCCTTGTAATCAAAACATTTTTGCATCTTTTTATTCATATGAAGACTTTACTATAAGTCTTCATATGAATAAAAAGATGCAAAAATGTTACTTGATATTTATTGTCTTGTTTCTTTTAAATTGTTTATCTGTAAGGTGACCTTGAGTGTCCTAAAAGGTGCCCACAAGTAAAATGTATTATTATTTATCAAAGTTCTTGATCTTCTTAACTAGAATAGACAGTTATCTCCCAAGTCTGATGAATGAAAGCTGTTCCAGGTAATTAGTCATTTTAACATGCAGAGTAAGGTATGTTACATTCAGAAAAAATCTGTTTGATTGTTGTTTGTGGTCATACTCTTGGAAAAGGTTGTGCATTACCCTCCTCCATCTTCCTGACTGCAAAGTTGCCGTGAAGCGCTTTACCCATGACCTTCTGTTTCCCCAACAAGTGAATAGAGTTTAAGGATTGGCTTCAGGGCCTGAGCTCTCAACAGCATTCCTCATGTTTAGGAAAACATGTAAACTGACGTAGAAAAAATGAAAGTGAGCAGTCAGCTCTCTTGGCCTTTTCTCTTGCCCAGATATCCATTCGAAAGCTGACTTTCATGTGCTGAACGCCTCTCACACAGGGTTGACGTCCAGTGCTTCTCCTGGCAGGTCTTGAACTAACACAGACCAATTACACCAGGCTGCCTGATGTGTGAAGCAATGATTTACAGTTTTATTTTGCATTATTTGAGAAGGCTTAGGAAGTAAATCTGTACTCTGCAAAACAAGGGAGACAGAGCTATATAATAGGGTTTCCTGTAGTTTCACTGGGATGGCATAAATTCCAGGCTCAAGCAGTTATCTAGTGTCTAAGACCAGCATCACGTCCCACGCCAACTAACTGCCACACTATCTGAGCGGGCTGAGGTGGCAGAGCAGCTTTGAAAACTTGGATCTGAAATATTAAAAACTCATACATGCAACTCTGCCGGGAATATATATGTAATTAAATCTGTGTCTCCTTTCCCTCTTAAAACCTTTGAATTGCATTATTCATTTGAGGCAGTGTTTCAACTTTGACTCTTTTTCTGTATGCAGTTCTCCAACCCACACAAATGAATGAAGTTCCATTTAATTTTCTACCCCAATATTCTTCCACATCTCTCACCTAAAAAACTGAGCCCTTTTAACATGTACAAGTTTCATCTGTATGTGCATGGTGGAAGCACATGAAACAATTTTGATCAGGAGAGACAGGTGAAAGAAGTAAGACAAAAATATTTCTTTTTAAAAAACGCTTAGACTCTTAAGGGATACTGCGAGCGAAAGGTATCTTACATTGGTGGTGGTGGCTGATGACTGTTGAAGACGCTGAATCTGTGGGAGAGTGGTAGGTCATAGGATGATACAGAACAGCATGAAATAACTACTAGAGTAGAACTAGATGAAATAATAATTTTCAAAAAGACAGTAGCAACATGACAGGCTAACAATCAGGGTGTGCCACCGTGCTATTGGATAGGTGACCAGTTGATGACAGTCTCAGATGTTGTAAGCAGGATATTAAGACCTGAGCATTCCTGAAAAATGTGAATGACAGTGTGGTATAAAGGAAAACCATGGTTAAAGGGTCCCAAGATATAATCTTCCTGGTTGATCTTTCACTAGATCTTGATTTTAACAAAAGAAAATAGAATTAGAAAGAACTTTATTTAGCCCCATGCGAAAATTTGGGAAAACATGCCACCGCTTTAAGGAAGATTGAGATTATATGATCTTACGCATATCTGGGGTCAGGTCTTGGTGGCAGCAGGCTAAGTGTTATGTGCAGTTCAAAATAGGACCCAAAATGCAGACAATAGGAGTCCAGAAGGATATCATTGATAATTATTTAATTGTCAACAATTCAACAAAATGCCAAAATGTCTAACAACAATATTAATCTAAAATACTATGAACAAAACTCAGTCCAAGACATGGAATGGCAAGTAAAAATGGTCTGGCAGACAATACTCCAATTGGTAACCAAGAACAAAGGCCAAAATAAAGTCCAGTAACGGGGTTAACAAAGAGTCCAAAACTTCAGCTGACCAAGCATTCGCAGTCAGGGAGGCACTCATGTCGCGGTCAAGTCAAAGCTTGGCCACCCTTAGGGGGCAGTGTATGATCCTCGAGGGCTGTGATTTGGAGCAATCCTCTTCCATTTGGTGCCTCTTCATTGGGGTCCTTGTATCGCTCTTAGTTTGACCCCTCCCCTTAGACCAATTTGCTATGGGAGACACTACCAGCGGCTAATGCCTTGGTATCATATCTCAGGATCACAACCCCCCCAACCCCACCCCACCATGTTAAGGTGGCAACATCTGAGTTTTATGTTTGGATTAAATGTTCGTTGGGTTTTTTCAAAAATATATAATATGTATGTAATAAGGACAATTGAGTTCTCCAGAAATTATTAACACTAAAACATACAGTCTACAAGTAAGCAGTGGTTAGTGCTGAGCCTCTATGACTTTTATGCTGCTGTATTATTCATTCCTATTCATACAGTGCAAGGAGAATTGTCACCCTTCAACACAGTTAAGGTTGAACTAAATATACTATTTTGTAGTGTTGAGTCGTTTTTAACCTTGCATCATATCTTCGAGCTCAAGTCTTTTTTATTTAACTTACTTATAAGAGCTGCCACATAGTCATAGTCAAAATTTCCTTCAGCAAACAATGGTACAGACGCCTTATGTAGCCTGAAAGGGTGTATAAGATTCAACACGGAGTTTGTGCAGTTTGAAGATCAGACTTTGGCCTTTATTATATGGATTCATTAAATATTTCTCTTGAACCAATTTGAGCATATTTTTGTTTAATTAATCAGTAAAATTTTCAACAAACACATTTTTGATTTGATGTCTGTTAAAGATCTGTCAAAAATGATTGAACTGGACACTTTCTGTCACGGAAATGAGCAAAAACTAAGCAACATAATATCAAAACCAAACAGCTATTGGCAAAAAATCTATTTTCTTTTGGCAGGTGTGTGTCTGTGATTGTTTGCTTGTGCATGAGCTGATTGTACAGGGTTTTGGTTTGCCATTGTATAACCAGTATGTAACAATCTGTCATGTCTGGAGAGTCAGCTGAGTTATTTACCAACAAACACAGAAGCAAGGTGGCGGAGAGAGCAGTTCTTACGTTCTTAGTCAACAGTAACCTGTAATGACCTTCAGGCAGTAGGTTATCTGCGGACATTTTTCTCTAATAAGTCATGTCATTGTTTGGTCTAAAACATTTGGAAACTTTGAATATCATCGAACACAATCCCCAAACGTCTAAGGTAATTTCACTGATTACATCTTAACAACAGCTAATTTAGTGTACTGAAACACAGCAGCAGGGAAAGAAAAGCTAAAGTAACCAAATGCTTGGCAAGTTTGCTAAAACGTTTGCACAAATTGTTGATCAAAATTGTTGCTGATCTGTTATTGGCTTTCTAGTGGAGCTCAAGATCAAATACTTTTGTTTTCCTCCTTACATCAGGGAGAACTACAGTTTGTATTGATGGTTTTGGCTTTGTCTTATTTTCTTTGGCTTGGGCATTTTATGTCAATAGATATAGGATTCATAAAATTCTATCGAGACATCTAAATCCTGTGGCTTGCTTGTGCAAAGGAATCCCCAGATTGTTCATGAAATACGTGGAATATTGCGATTTGGCAGATGTTGAAATCATTGACCCATACACATACATAATGTAGTCAGCTCTGCTTTAGGTTTCTGTTACATTTGTGTCCTGATTGTGTAATACAAGATTGTACAACATGGTAGCAGTTTGAACAACAATTGTCAAGATAGATCCATATTTCGTAGGGACATAAATCTTTTTTGGGTTTTTATCTGGTGAAGGCTAGAAGGTCCCCGGTGATGGAGGCATTCGTGCGACTGTGTGGGCAGATACCTATGGGCAAATAAATGACCATTGGAAAGACCACATGCAAGACTGTGTATATGACGGTGTGTGCTTTGTGTAAGTCGCTGTCCACAGCACCTTTGTGGAAACTTGGCCACCAGCCAAGCCTTCCCCTTGAGGGACGGTAAACGTGCTGTGATGGATCTCACTCTACACACAAGTGCCAAACACAACACAAACTTGTTTTAATCACTCCATTTAGCCTTATGTTCTATAAAACCTTATATTTCATAGGTTCTAAGACCATTACTCGTTAAAGAAGCTCTCCAGCTCCCTCAGATTCTGAGGTAGACGCTTTTGGACTCTCCTCTTCAGCACATCCCAGAGAGGTTCTATGGGGTTTAGGTCAGTTGACTGGCTGCTCTTGGCGAAATCTTTATTTTGTGATCTCTGAATCATTCTTGGGTTGATTTTGAGATTTGCTTCAGATCATTGTCCTGCTGGAAGGCTCAAGCACAGCCCACTTCAAGTTTCCTCACAGAGGCCATTAGGTTTTCATCTTCCGCTGGTATTTGATGGAGTCCAGTGAACCATGTCTTTTAACAGGATGTCCAAGGCTTCCGAGGCAGAAAAGCTTTGGTCTCTCTCTAGCCATTGTTCATCATGTCAGAGTCCCCACTTAAACAGGTTCACTTCAAAATAAAAGATAGCATTGGAAATATGCTTCAGTTAATCACAGGATTTCCTAGATGTGGCAATAATTGTTGCACACATATTTTAGAGAGAAAACAATTTGTTTTATGATAGAAATGTAATGTTTTTTTTTAAATTTTGTCATTTGATTAAAGGTTAGATTTTTGTGAATAATTTTAATAGAAGTCCATTGGTATTAATCATTATCATTTTTCAAATTTTTTTAAAGGGTGTTCTGGAGGGCAATGTGTGTGTATGTATGTGTTTTTAAATATATATGTATATATATGAAAATCCTAGTTATTTTTGTCTGCTTATTCCTGAACGTGTAAATCAACTGTTATGCCATCAGTTAATTCTCCTTTCAGACATGAGGAGTGCATATAGGGGGTTTATTGGTCAACATCACTGGTAGAATCCAGCCTTTGACATTCAAACTTCCTGAGTATACATCAGACCTGTCATCTGCAGGCCCAGAGGCCAGCGAGGGTCTAAGCGAGGTCACATCAGATGACTGCACCCCCCATGCAACACCCAAACCAGATGTCTGATGAATTGCTGCTCCACATAAAAGGATTCCTCTTTTACAATGGACCGTGGCATTGCCAAATACGGTAAGGCAGTTACGTCTGCATCCTGTCATTAAAATTCTTATGTGTAATTCAGAAGGACCTGTCCACAGGTTTGCATAAATGAGAGACAGAATTTCAAAATGATCTTGTCCTGAGATACGGGTGTAGTGGCTATATTTCTGCCACAAACCAGATCTGAACCAGGAAGTAATGTGTTTCACTGATGCGGGTTGTGATGAGTTTTTGTTCTTCCTCACCAGTGGCAGCTTACACAGACACAAGGACAGCTGCTGACTTTGACATTTGATGGCATATTCTGTTCCAGATACGACACAGCTAGAATAAACTGTTGTGTCTTTCTTGTTTTTTTCAGCCTATAGCAGGATCTGCAACATTTATATTACAATTCCACACACAGATGTTGTTATTTTGTACAACCTCTTGCTCCTCAAATGATGGACTGTCCTCTGGAGTACCTGTGGTGTTACGACATGAATACACCACCCTGAATGAAGGGTTGTATATGTAAGTATTCTGGATGACTTTGACTCCTCACTCCATTGTCTCGCTCTAATCTTTTGTTTGTAAGGAAGGAATGTTTCAGTTCTGTCCTCTGGTGAAACAAATCAGTAAGATGAAGCAATCGGCTCTTTACAAAAGTTACCCATGGCCTCTGAAAAAACAGATTGTGTCTCCAAAATCTGTTCACACTTGGAGCTACCAGCTGTCCCTTCAGTAATAAGACACTTTTCTGACACTCAGTGTGTATGTGCTGGGAGGTATTAGACAGGACCTGGCCTCCTCTTGCTCCTATCGCTCCCTGCTAAAGACTTTTCTCCAGTCGTGCCTCCTACTAATCACAGCTGACAAGGGATACACAGAACTCTGTCCACACCAATGGAGAGGAAGAGACGTGATGACTTGACTTGTCTCAATCTGGGGGGGATGAACACAGTGAGAAGATAGATCAAAAGCGACCCCTAAGATTTCAAGACCATCAGTACTGCAGTCCCGCTGCGTCTGTGATACGAAGGCTGAAAAAACAGCACAATGGCATGACAGGGTATTGTCCGTGAGAACATGCTTTCTTCATTCAGATGTTGTGAGAAGAGCAGATGTTGAAAAGCTTCAGGGTTAAATGAGCAGTATAAAACAGTATGTGTGTGAGAATGATTGGAGCAAAGACTCACAACATGCACTGTGAGTATGTCGGCTTCTTTGTGTGTGCATCAGCAAACGTGATTGAGATTACATGTTGGGCAGTAAATGTCTATTTATGCCAGAGGATGCGTCCTCATGGGAGCATAACATGGACATCTGAGGGAACACACATATGCCTCCTGAACTGTGAGCATAAGTACTTATGTAGACTGGGAGATCTGCATGATGAAACATTTATAGACAACCGTGATGCAACACATCATCAGTGACACTTAAAGTAGGATGAATATTTAATTGACCTGGTGGAGTGGAGAACTTAGGAGTCAAACTGGAGGGTAACAACAGGACTATTTTCACTGCAAGACAGTTTCATGCAGTGCTTCCATTTCTCTTTTGTCAGCAGCTAGATACTTCTCTCCTGTAAAAAATTAATTAATGTCAAAACCGTTTAATGCCTTCTGGTTGGTTTGGTAACCTTGCATTAAAAACAATAAAATCAAAATGCACCCACAATGCTATGAAACACAACTGAAATACTTTCTCTTAAATGCAACATATTTGATACAGATGGATAGGATAATATTGTACAACAACTTTTTATACAGATGCCTTATTTGATCAGAGATAATTTTAAAAAATGAATCAGTGTTCATAAACATGTTATACACAAATGATGTGTGCCCTCCACAACAAACACGGTTCTATGAGGCGAAACAATATTAAATCAAATGTAGACAACACCTGCTGAGCTGGCTGAAGAAAGGTTTGGGGGTTTCAGTGCTGCTGCCATATCTTGCTGCCTGTGAGGAGTCACAACCCTCGGCTGTGAGTGAGCTGATACTCGTAGCTTTAGCTGAAGAGCTGGTGACAAACAACAAATTTTCACATCAAAACGCCAAAGTGCCTGAAAGACCCGCATCCATTTAAACTGCTGAAATTCCTGAGCAGCGTTTATCGTCGAAAGCAACAAGGGAGTCCCTGCATTTTCAGGAGAGACAGGGCTCTGGACAATGGACACAGGGAGTGCGTTTTATCACTGAAAGTCCACGGGACAGGAATTATGTTTTGCAAAGACTGTCGCTGTTGCACCGACCAATCCGTGCAGTCACGAAGCGAAGAGGACAGCAGAAATCAAAAGAGACCCGAGGAGGATAAAGCAGGGCGCATGAGCCGAAAAGTGCCTTAGATCTGTGTTGCATCCTACTGTTATTCAGAGACAGTCATTTCATCCTGTTGTGGGCAGCAGTTTCTTAAACAGCACCTGGATAAGTCATCACCTCTCCGTGCGTAAATGGAGAGACATCGGCGCGTATCCACTGTATTCTTTCATTACGCGTACAATAAATCATGTTTATTTTGCCCCAAACTCATGTCCTGTCCCTTGACCACACCGCTATAGATGCATTATAGACTTCCTCATATTTCATAAGTGCCACGAGTGATGGCGATGCCTTCGGAATGTGACAGTACCGGTACGCAAAGCAGCTTCAGTGCACGGGATCGCAATGGTTATTGGACAACACGTGTCGTCCCACTGTGCCGTGACCGAGATTACGAATTGAGGGTGAGGCTGTTCACGAAATTACGGAGTTCCCATAGACTCTTGGGTGCGGTGTGTGCTGAGTTGCTTTTGGTAGTTCTCACTCTCTTGGTCAGATGTGCAGACTGGAGAGCTGAGGCGAGCAGCAGTGCTGACAACACACGCTCACATTCATCCACTCCACTTCATTGGCTCTCGGGCTGCGTGGCGGAGCTGTTGCAAACTTGCTGGAGTTTGCTTTCGCCATTGTTCACCCACGTATGTGCCTTCTTCTGGGTCGGTGTATACTTGATCCGCTGCGGAGTTCTAATCCGGACCGACCTCTCCCTACTGACTCTGTGCCACCTGGGCGAAGCCGTGGTCTCTCCTGGACGGGACAGATGAGCAGCTGTTTTCATTCACCACCGCAGCCGTGGTCGGGCTCTTCTGCGTGTCCGCCGGCGCACTCATGGTAGCACGGCTGAAACAGGGCATATCGGTGGTCCTTTTCATCAGCCTAGTCAGGACTATCTCTCTCTTTTCTCTACACAAAGTACGGGCCACTTGGAGACCTTACGTAGCGTACCTAATTGGAGTGCTGGGCATCCTGCTGGCGAGGTATGGTGACAAGCTCCTTCCCAACCAAGGGAGACACAAGGAGGGCTGTACCCCCGTGACTGGAGCGAGGGAAGAGATCCCTGTATTTAAAAGACGCAGGAGGTCCAGTTCTGTGATAGCCTCAGACATGGCGCACGGTCAGTCCAACAGTAAGTCACATCGCCGGACCTCTCTGCCATGCATCCAGAGGGACCAGGTAAGAAGTTTGTGTCCCATACAACTTTTGTGTTACTGACGTATTTTAGTTATTGATTATTATTATTATTATTATTATTATTATTATTATTATTATTATTGCTGTTGTTTTTGTTGTCGATTATTAATGATTATTGCTCTCATCATCGTTGGATTTATTCTTCTTGTTTTGTTCTGTTGAGCCTTTTGAACTCAGTAGCAGTAATACCTGGAATCATTACAACTCTATTTGGCTTCACTTTCATATGGTTTTCACAATTCTATTGGTATTCAGTGTAATTGTTCCGCATATATTGTCCTCATATAAATGTGACGTTTTCTTCTCATAAGTGGTTGAATTAAGTCAAACTTTACCACTTTTTCCCCTGAAATGTTGCACCTGTCATATACTAAGGTGAATAATTCATTTAGACACAAACACTATAGTTGAAAGTTTCAAATTTGGTGTTTTGCTCCTAAACTGATGCTATTTTAGAAAAAGTGCTTTCATGTGCCTGACGAAATGTCAGTGATTCAGCTCATCCCTAATTCTTTATTTTTGCTAAGATGATATCTGAACCCCAGCTTCAAAACTGACAAATTTTATCTTGATTGCTACTTGCCCCTCATATCTTTTCACTCTGGCGTCTAAATCCCCTCCTATGCCCATAGACATTATGGGGATCCATTCTAGTGGACTAATATCAGCTCCTTAGGCCTTCTTATGGAAAATCAATGAGCATGGGAAGGGAAAGGGAACCAGAGTTTTGGAAGGATCAAAGCTCTCGCTGTGACCTATGAGTGTAGTTAGTTTGGGAGATGAGAGGCTGCACTGTCGGCCTGTCCACTTGAAAGATGCTTTCAGCTCTTAGGGCTTGTTAGCGTTGCAGTGTGCTTGTTTTTTGGTCTTTTTTCTCTCTCGTTTTGGTCACAACCACACACACACACACACACGCACACAAATAAGATATGAAAGTCTCGCTCATTATTCGATTATATGCAGTAACGCAGTGGCAGTGTATCTTTTATTTTGTGTTTGAATGAGTGATAAGCTGTAAAATAGTTTACATTGAATACTTATTGTAAAATATAGACAAACACATGCACAGCCGCTGGATTGTTTTACTATGTGTTTTAAATACCACTGCTGGAAATGATGGAACAGAAGTTTACCGTTTCAGGCCTACCGAAAAGGTAAATTTCGGAACACATTCTTTCATCAAAGAAGAGATGATGATCTCTATCATCAAACCTTACAGCTCCCTCCCCTTCCTTGGACAACCGCTTCTTTGAAAAAGAACGTGTTCCGTAAATTTAGTAAAAAAATATGTTTGGTTAATGGCGCTTCGTCAAGCCCCCACTCAAGGTTTATTTACACACAAAAATGAAAACATTTATTTGTCTGTTGATCAAGGTGTATCTGTCAATGCCCTCCTGCTGCCATGTGACCTTTACATTAACACAGATACTTCCTTAAGATGGCAGTAAAGAGTCCAAAGTTCAGACAATGAAACAAATGGTGACGTAGAGGAGAAAGTGTCAGGCAAAGACAAATTCCACTCTTCTTTTACTTTTGCACCTTACTTTTTTCTTCTATGATGTGTCTCTAGATATTCGTCATCTCCTTCTCCACACTGTCACCAAACATTTCCGGTGGCCCTGTTCCGTTTAATTAATCTTGTCCATGTGCTTAAATTCTCTGAAAATGATGCACAAATATGTTTGAAATTAACTGAGGATTCGTCCGTCCATGTAAATCTTTAACACTTAGCACAACTGGATCATTGGGAGTGGGGTGAAAGGGGTGTTGAGGCATTGGTGATGACTTTAAGGCACCTTCACAGGAGTTTTAAGGGGTTTCATAGTTACCTTTGGATAATATGGCAATGTGAGCAGGAATGTGGGACCGTCATTTCCCAAATCTTCTTAAACATGTGCCTGGTTCGCATCTCCTGGCGATACACCCCTGCTAATATTTATTTACATAAAGAAGAAAATAACATATATAATACATTTTGTATAGATGTGTGTTGTTAAGGTCCATTGAATGATTTCTCTTATATCTAGTATTCTGGGGTCATGCAATATAAACAAGAAGGACACAACTTAGGTTTAAGTAAGTAAGTAAAGCTTTACTTATATTGCGCTTTTTTCAAAACAGAGGTTACAGATTGCCTCACACAAAGTGCTTCGTATAATAACCAAACCATCACCCATCACATCTCCACATTCACTGCTTTTTTGACACAACACTGTGCAATTTCAAACACAAACTTTAAGAAAAAACTAAAGAAAGATTCCATCAGGCTTTGATTCAGACTTCATCACTCAAAGAGATTCAAGATGTGGCTACTTACTTACTTAGAAAACAATAAAAACACCCCACAAACCATGACACAAGTTGTAAACAGCGCTCAGTTATGCATCAGAGCAATTAACAAGTTTTGTCATCTGATTTCTTTTTTTCCTCACAGCAGCATCCCAAAAAAAAAAAGATGAGCCGGATTAAACCACCAGACAAAACAAAGCCGGCAGTAACATACAAACTATTAAAACATTTCTGAAAACCCTCTGCTATGTTTATTTTTGCTTTCGGACATTAAGACATAGACCTGTCAGACTATATTGATGGTGAAAGTTAAGAATGCAATGGATTAACTGAGTCCAGCACTAAGCAGTTCACTAGCCATGGCCAGCCGGTAATTGAGACACACATGGCATACATATGCTGTCTTAACCGTGTCTTGTCTGTGTGGTCTGTAATGTGTAAACAAGCCCATGCTGACCTATGCTAGTCATCACCTTGCTCACACGGGGCTCTGGCCTCCCTAAGGGAGTTCCGACACACATTTAGGGGCCACAATGCAACCCCCACATGGTGACAGAAACACCGAAGATGCCAGGCAATGTTAAATGTCTAACTTACGCTGCCTGGGGGAAATGAGATAGGTTAACTGCATGGTAGCAGCATTGCTGGAATTTTCCGGATCCTGCCTCTTAATAAGACAACCTAAAGAAGGTGATTGACATCGAAGCAGTCTGCCCTTTTGCAGTGTTCGGTAGTTATAGTGTTGTAAAGAAATAGTGAGAGCAGCATGAAAAGGACTAGATCAGCACGTTGATACCATAACAATGTTTGCATTAATGCTGAGTCTCATAAGTGTTAAAGAATTAGTTCAATAAAGGATAATGGCTGAAACTTAACTTGGTTTTCCTTGGGACGTTTCTCACACAGAACTTAAAGTCTCATGCCTCGGCCCTTCAGATTGATAGTCACTTTGTAAAAACTGTTTATTCCGAAAATAAATAGAGCAAAGCGGAATGCCTCTGTCTCGTCTTCCTCACGAGCCCTAAGGCTGCTGTGTTGCCCTCTGCCACCCTCCTGAAGCCACGCTCCAAGGCAAAGCTTTAGTGTGCACTAGATGTAATAAACAGCCATAGTACATCATCTTTAATCTTACACTTGGTGTCGGCGCTGAGGTACATTTCACAGTCCTGCGTTCATCTTTCTAATCATCAGTAAAATAAAAGTCAGTAGTGGATGATTGAACAGTTAGTGGGTGCCTCCATTCCACAATTATTTTTCTTTGGTTAATACAAAATGACAGGTCAGTCTTCTGTATTTCATCTGGGATAGTGAACTGGAGGAAGAGGTGTGGACTTGTGGTGTGGATTGCTTTTCCCATAGTGTAAGGAAAATTGAGTCCAAGGCTATCCTGCTGGATACATCAGCACTGTTTTCTCTCCTTTCAAGTACAAGAAAGCTGTCTGCCATGGTACCAATCTTTTATGCCCCCGGCCAATGGGACCTGCATGTTAAGACTGTCCGTCTGTACCTGGTCTATCCAAGTCTCAAAAACCATTCCACAGAATTCTCCGACACATGCTTTGTAGGGACCCTGAAGGTGTGGACCTAAATTAAATGTATGTCCCTGGATACAGATTTTCTAGTATTTAAGCAAGCCTGAGCTGCTGATTTCAGGCAGACAATATTAGCTACAAAGCAGATTTGACGTTAGCAAAATGCTTGAGATTCTATGTATGATGCATTTTAAGCCACTCCCCTTTCTATCTGAAACCCTACACGCCTTTAAACACTGGAGTTTGTCCCATCACTGACACCAACACAAATATTATCCCAACGAGAGGAGGAAATTCTTTCTTAACTTGAATGATAAAGATTTATTTTTTAAATTGTATGTAATGACTTCCTGTGGAATAGGATCCAAACATAATTACTGTAGCTGCTGTAAATGTTTCCTGTTACTCTATTTTTGCTGCAGTGGCCATAATTGAATTGTGTTTTGGATGGAGGAGGTTGTTGATAGCCTGTAGGCCAGTGATTTACCACTGTGCCACTGTGCACCCTCGTCCCAAACAGCTTGTTTGTATTCTAAAACACATAGCCTCGTGGGATTTGATGTCTTTTCCCACTTTTTTTCGACTGGACTGGCCTCCGGATTAGCGATGCGCTCATTGAAGACTGCCCCTGCATTTAGAATTGAAGCTCATATCGTTACAGGGTTGTGTTTCTTTTGTTTCTGTAATCTACTTCATACTTTAAATTGTCATTTTTTGTCAGTGTTTTAGCTGAAAGACGATGTGGTGTGAAGTAACGTGTGAAGAAATTGGGGTAGGAAAGAAAGTAAGCCATTCAGGGGTTTTTGAGTGGCCAGGCAAAACAGCAGACTTACTCTTACCCCCCTGAATGGTCCAAGAGTTTTTAGCTTTACTGATGCAGTGAAGCAACTTTAAGCCTGTTTGTGGTCCAGAACTTCATGTGTTTTTTCTGCGATTTGTGCAAAGCTCCAACGCAACCCCTTCTCGCCGATTATGTCATTGCACCTAAGAGTAAGTCACATGATAGCTCAGCTATGAAAACTTACATTTAGAATATCAAAACACATGGGTATCAATATTAGTTTGTTATTGAAGGAAACAATATTTAACTAATGGTGGGTTTCTCTAGGATTTAGCTCAGGTATGCCAACTTTTACTCCTTACTGCATCAGGAGTTCCAGCTAAAATTTTATATCAGTCAAAAGTTTTTTGCAATATTAAGTGTCTCCCTGTCGTTAATGTTTTGTGAGTCCCACAAATGTTAGCATTGTGGATCAACAGATTGAGAATATTAATTTGATTCGGTTCAGACTTTGATTAATGGTAGCTCTTATGGTGATGTCATGTCGAATAGATAGTAAATGTCAAAATATTGAGTGTACCCCAATTGCACTATTGTAACAATGGAACGGAATTCCTTGGATGATTGAATATCTTTCTCCAATATTTTTCCTTGAGTTATACCCTAACGCCAATAAACTCCTCTCGTAACTACAGACTGACAGACCAACAAACAGACATACAGGCCAATTCTGACAAATTTAATCTCCTAAACAGAGGAAATAAGATTAACTAACACAGCATTCTTGCTGGAACAAAGTCAAACAGATTCACAAACAAAGCCAAATTGTTTTTGATTTACTGCCAACCAGTGCTGTTGAGTTCATTCGTAGTTAGTCATCATATCAAACAGTCTGTCTATATCATTGAAAAGCTAATTAAAATCAATCAAAGCATTTGTAATAATCTGCAGTAAATTCAAACAGTAATTATTGTGACTGAAAGTACTTAGTATCACTGAACGTGACATGTGTTTTGACATTTAATTTGAGTGATTGTTTGCCTAGTCTTTTTGCTAATGTAAACAATTCAGCCTCTGTCTGCAGCATTCATGTCCTGGCAAGAAATCAAATTCTTCCAGATGCAAATCTGTTAAAGTCTACAGTATAATGTGAGCATCAGTTTGTTGCATAGGGGTGGGATTTGTTCACTATTGAAAGCCTTAAAAGTTGAAGCAACTAGACTTGTTGCTGTTGTAACAAAAACTACCGTGATCTGGATGGATAAGAATCTACACAAACACAGTCATTTTTGAACAAATTCGGTGGCTGCACCTGAAAATCCATCCTGGTACCAAGCAGTACCTTGATTTAGGTTTTTTTCCCTTCTGTTATAACAACATTGTGCACTTAACTCAGCTCTACTACTGAATCAAAATGAAAACTCAAATTGAATATTATCACAGTCCATCCACAAAATATAACCACTTGGGCTGGAGTTTACCCAGCTGATAGTGAGCGAGACGCGGGGTATACCCTGAACAGGTCGCCAATACGACGATATGTAAAAAGTCAAACAATAACTCACACTCACTTTTACACAAATGCACAATTTAGAGTCGTCATTCCATCCATATATTACATGCTTTCATACAGTGTGAAAAATCCAGAGGGAACCCACGCAAAGATGAGGATAAGACGCAAACACCATACGAAAGCCTTTGAAACTGGAATCTTCTCGTGCCTTCTTGCTGTGACGCAAAAATGCTAACTGCAAACCATAGACCTCCCAAATCTGTACAATACTGGGCTAAAAATAAAATAAAAACACTGTGAAAATAGTCAGTAATAACAAAGAGTAGAAGGGATCAATACACTGCACCAAGTCTGTCCTATCTAGTTTGCATACAATACCACAGTCCATGAAGACTTCAATATTTCAACATTAATAGTATGCAATTCATATACTATTGGTCTTAACCTCAGGCTACGGATATGCTAAACATTCCCCAATGTACATTTCAGATGTTTCGCTGACTGAACGTTGGCTAACGCTTGTGAAAATATGTGAAAAAAGCCCACCTTCTCCCACAAGAAATATAAATTGGTAGCAAACCCGAATGTTTCCTCAACCTGAACTCTTTCTAATGACGCTGCCATGTTCCTAGAGCCTAGCAATCAACTGGGTGAGCAGAGAGCAGTAGTATTAAAGGCAGCCAGAGCTACGCAGTAATAAAGCAGAATTATCTCTCAAACTCCAGATTACATGGCTCCTCCATCTGTGTCCAATTCTTCCATTACCTTGATTTATAGCAACAAGACTAACTCATGTCCTGGTCCTTGCCCCCTGCTTCTCATTACCCTAAGCCAACCCAACCAAAGGTCCAGGCCGACACTGACCACCCCTCTTCCCTCCACCCCTAGCTCCCTGATGATTACCATGGAAATTATGGAAGGACGTCTGTGTGAGCATGTCTGTGCATGAAAGAGTTTGTACATGTGTGTGTGTTTGTGTGTATATGTGTGTGTCTTGCCAGCAGTTTGATAGCTGCCAGCTGCTGCAGCCTGAGAGGTTGAATCTGCTCAGAGAAACAGGGAGGACCTCAAACCACAGACACAACGCAATGCAGCTGGAACAGTTAGACAGACACAGGCCACCAGTCCTGACACACAGCACATGTATAACACTTCAGGATCTCAATAACTGCCCGATATTTGATTAGAATTGCAAAATCGGAAGCTAATCATGGATGTTTTGTGCTTATTGAAGCCTAGAAAACATGCCGTACTTTCCTCTTCTGTTCTAGACTAAGGTAATTATGTCACCCAAGTTTTCTGTGTTACCAACGGACTATTGCAGTAATGGAGGTGAACAGAATGTTCCTGGCACAACTTTGTGTAAGCGTACAGAATGTGCATGTGTGTGTTTGTGTGAGGGAGACAGAAGAGGGAGTTTGTGTGTATCAAAGCAGCTATACTCAGATGTTAAGCGTATGCATAATTAGATCTTAGTATTGTTCAATTATATTGATACTAAATCACAGTGAACACAAGTTTTGGTACTATTACCATTAAGATAGTTTTGTAACATTAACCTTTTTACAGAAACTCTGCTTCTCCTATAATTCCTACCACCAACAGTTTTGGTCTGAATCATTCAGGAGAAACAAGTAAATTTGATAAAGATAATTGTTTTTTGCAGCAGGGGTTATTTCCAAATAGTCCATCAGACAGTTTTTGGTACTTTGTCTCTGAGTTTGTGAATGCAGGACTTTTGCCCAACTTTACTAAGACTTACAACTATGAAGAGGGTAGTGAAATGATGAAGTTGGTGAGTCTGTGAATACTGATACTGTGTCCTGAATCATGTAGTTCTTTAATATAGTACCATGTTGTATGTATATATGTATTTGTGGGTATACTTACTTCTGTAGATATGAGATTTGACGGTTTAATATTGTTTCTAATCCTACTCTTAAACATGTGTTCCATAAATATTGTCACCCTTAGGAAATCCTGCAATTAAAAGGAAACAAAATCATATTTCCAGTCCTATTTTATATTTTAAGGTTCACCTGTTTGGGTAGGAACCCTTAAATGGAGCAATGACTTCCTGTTTTACTGGGGTATAAATATGAGTTGACACATGCCTAATTCTATTTGACATTCTTTACAACGGGAAGGAGCAGAGAACACAGCAATGATGGGTGATGAAAAGTTGTCTAGCTGCACAAATCTGGTAATGGCAATCTCTCAACAGTTCAAATTGCCAGTTCCAACATCTAGATTGATAATTAAGAAGTTTAGAGAAACTAAAGATGTTAAAAATCAGTCTGGAGGAGGATATGTCTGCAAACTGAGCCCAGACACTGTGAGGAGGATGATTTGACTGGCAAAAGACGCTTCAAGGATTACTGCTGGAGAATAACAGAGGTTAGTTCAATATTGGAGAAAGAAAGTCTTCCTCTAAATCAACCCAAGAATGATTCAGAGATCACAAAATAAAGGTTTTGCCATGACAATCCTACTCACCTGATCTAAAGTCAAAGAACATCTGTGGGTTGTGCTGAAGGGGAGACTCAACAAGCGATGACTTCAGAGTATTAAGGAGTTGGAGAGTTTCTTTATGGAGGAATATTCTACTTCCTTTCGGAAACATCTTAATGATGCTTCTCTGGGGCACATCATCACCCTTTACTTGACAGTCATTGTAGTTTTCTCTTTTCCGCTTCTGGGCCTCCTCCATCCAATCTTTCCACGGCACGGTGTGTTCAAGTATCAAAACGGTCTTTGATGGCTCTGATCACAACACAACGTTAGGCTGCAGTCTCGTCTCTGAGATGTGGGGAGGAAAACACATCTCGCTTTTCAGTGTCTTCATCCATTTTCATTCCTGTACAGTGAAAAGCGCCTAGTTGTCCCCTGATGTAAGCCTGTCGTTCTTTCGCCGTCTTTGACAAAATGAATGGTGTTCCTGATTAGCCCAATCCTCCGGCAGATGTTGGGGATGCTGTGAATGGTCTTTGCAATTGTCCGGAGGGCTTGGTCATGCCGCCATTCCAGCATGCAAGTTCTCTCACAGAGGGGGCGGACTGGTCATTCTACAAGGCCCCAGCAGTGTTGGATGGACTAGGAAGGAGATTATAGAGGGCCCGGATGAGGAAATTGATGCTTCGGGATCCTTTTCTAGAGATAGTTCCACGTAATCTTTCGCACCATCACTTTCTCCTGATTGGTCCATGTGCCTTGCTGTCTCTTTTCTAAAGCTCTGCCTGTCCTATCCTACTCCACAGCTGCCTTAATTTCATCTTGGATCAGCTGCTGTGGCTCCCTCTCTTTTGCTTTATCTAAACAGCGGACGTCAACGCTTCCAAGGCCAGATCTTCCCTTGATGACTGCCCCAACCAGCACTTTATGGTACAGCCCTGCCTAAGCTCCTTCCACTGCAGCTCCTGCTCTCCATTTTTTTCCCGTCCTCACTGCAACCTTTGCTTCAACAACCTTTGGATCTCAAGATTACAGTACTATAGCACTTTTACATTCGCATTACTTTGAAGTCCTCAATAGATTGTAAAGGTAGTGTCAGCTTGCAGGTGTTCTACTTCAAAGCAATGCGACTGATGTACTTAGGTAGACCGAGCGGTCTTTGCAGGAACCGGCTAATCACCTTTTGTAGTTATGCAACACTGAAAATTGGGGACTCATATATCAGGAGTAACCAGAGGATTCACGATTGAATACCATGCTCCAAGCCCTGAACCATTCTGGGAGGCCACTCCTGGCAACGTCTTGCAACCATTGCTCGCACTCCCCACAGATGTTTCTTATTGCTGCCTTGTCTCTGAGTGCTGCATCAAATGTCTTCCTGAGGTTTTTAACAGCCTTCTCTGTGATGGTTGGATTTTGGGTGTCTGCCTCCGAAAATCTAAATTTCTCCGTGACTCTGTCCTTCCTCAGAACTACAGATCTTGATTGTGTGGGCTTGAAGGACATCTTAGCCCACCTCATCAAGCCTCTCCAGCCTCTTCAGAATCCACCTAGCGGCAGGCCCTGACTCCATTGTTAATGCCAGACCATTCATAAAAACTCATTTAGGTGTTTAGTAGATCCCAAATCTTAATTTTTGGCCTCACGCAGTCTGTGCAGATTTGACCAACATGTTCAATGCCAGGGTGAACAGGCGGACTGAAATAGTACAGCCTGTAATGATGATGACGAAATGATTCCAACCTCCAGTCTCAAATCTTCACCCTGTGATCTCAAACCTCATCACACACTACAGAAGGAGACTTCACAAAATATTAAATGCAGGATGTTCCAATAACTGTGGCATACACGTTTTAGAGAACATTTGTTTGAAGAATGTAATGTTTTTTTCAGATTTTGTAACTTGATTTAAAGGTTACATTTTTTGTGAATAATTTGAATTAATGGTTATGGGAATAGACAATTAACACAATTCTTGCAACTCATTTTACAAATCTTTTAAAGGGTGCCAATTAATCTCGAGTACAAGATGTGATTAAAAAAAAAATCCTCAAAGCTTGATTCCTAGATTTATAGGTGAAAGCACTTCGCCGAAGCAATCATTTTGCTATTTAATGGATGGGCAGGTTAATAGATGCCAGTATGTATCCGGTACAGCATTACTTTGGGGACTTGAATGCAACACGTTTGGCATTCATCTCTATTTATCCTCCTGAAGGGCCTTTTCAATCACACGAGGGACCAACCTTTAAGACAGTGATCCCTTACATGAAGGGACATTCCTGTGCTTGCCCCAGTGCTAAATGAACTGGAATGTGCAGGTTAAGTTGGCCCTGAAGGACAGGCCTGTGGGCCCATTCCCCCCACCCCCCCCCCCCCCCCCCCCCCCCCCCCCCCCCCCCCCCCCCCCCCCCCCCCCCCCCCCCCCCCCCCCCCCCACCCCCCCCCC